>CAUYQV010059304.1:0-13899 GCA_963574575.1 Galagoides demidoff | reverse complement strand
GAGGCAGCTTGTTTGATTAGGTGGCAGGAAGAAAATACCTGTATTTCAAGGTAATAGAAACTAACTGTTTTATTGTGGTCAGATGACTCAGTTGCCCAAGGAGGCATAATCAACTTTAACTTATGGCTCTGTTGCCCAAGGAGGCATAATCAACTTTAACTTATGGCTCTGTTGCCCAAGGAGGCATAATCAATAGTTACAGTCCAGTTACTAGCAATGGAATGGCCGAGCTGCAGGGTGCGGCCCTGTAAGCTAGAGGTTAAGGAATGCAGTAAACAGCTAGGAATGGGGCTTGGGCAGGCTTGTACAGTGAACAGCAAAATGGAGTTAGTCTGGCCCTCTCACTTTGACACAGTAAATAGCATTTAATCCATGGCCATTATCAGTTTTTAAACAGTATCATGTGATATATATATATACATATATATATGTATATGGGCCAAAGGAAAACTTCTTCTTCCTCTTAAATTTCCCCCATTAACTCACAAAAGGCAGATTAATTGGCAACAAGACATATAAAATTTATTAACCACAGAGAATCAGAGTGATAAGTTCAGAAGGTTATACCATATTAAGGTTACTGATAATGGGACGTGCATCCTGGCAAAACTGGTTATGAAGGGAGAAGAGGTATTCTATTGAGTGATAATAAAAAATTAACATGGGCAGTGCCTGTGTCTCAGTGGGTAGGGCGAAGGTGGTGGGTTCAAAACCGGCCCTAGCCAAACTGCAACAAAAAAATAGCCAAGTGTTCTGGTGGGCGTCTGTAGTCCCAGCTACTCCGGAGGCTGAGGCAAGAGAGTTGCCTAAGCCCAGGAGTCGGAGGTTGCTGTGAGCTGTGTGACACCACGGCACTCTACCAAGGGTGATAAAGTGAGACTCTGTCTCTACAAGAAAAAAGAAAAAAAATTAACATGGAGAATGAGTGGATCTGGGAATGGAGATTAACTCATATATAGATCCCTTTGGAGTGCATATGAATCTGAGAGACAGAATAATCCTATAGAAGGATTTGTTCAAGTGTGCCTACATTCTTGGTCTTATAGGGAAAGGAAGACAAACAATTGTTGTCTGTGGGTCTGGAGCTTAGGCAGATAAAGGAACTTCAACTTCATCTGGTGTTTTGGGAGAGGTGGGGAGGCACGGGAAAGAGACCTAGAGGTTTCTTCAGTTCAGCGTATGTTAAAGTGAAATTTTGGAGGGTTATTGGTTTCTGAGCCCCAATATATACATTTATCAGAATATCTGGTACATTTTAGTGAAGAGGTATTAAGCATTTGAACAGAACCTTTCCAACAACCATTACAAACAGTAATACTGATGAGTTTACCTGTGCTTTGAAAGCCCAAAGGCTCCTTTTTCTACATTTCAGTGTGTAATTATTGTCTTCTACCATTTTGATAAGCATCATTGAGATCTTAAAAGCAATTCTTTCTCTTTATCTGTGAAACTTCAGTGACTTTAGTGCAAACAACAAATGTCTTATTCTCAAAACTAGAAAGTGTTTGTAGTGAAGTTTTTGTGCATTGTTCAGTCTGTTGAAAGTTGACTTCATGTTTGGAAAGTCCTTGTAATCAAAGAAATAACTTTCATTTGCTTAAGTAGGGTATCCACTGTTCTTTAGTTTCCCATTTATTTTTATATGGTCAATTAAAAGGGTCTAAGTATTGTCAAGGGTCTCTAAAACCCTTGAGCTATTCAGTAGACCTGGTCCCCTTCATCTAGCAAAACTAGCAAGTTAGGCCAAGTTGAAGTGAAAGTAAGGTATGGGGGAGGTGGGCATAAAGCAGCCTCAACTCTAATAAAGCAGGGAAAGAGTACAGTTTATTTAAAAGAAAAAAATCATGGATAAACATTGACTTTTCCAGATAGTCAATGGAAAAGGGTCCCACTTCTGAGTGACAGAAGACCCCGACCCAAAGACAGTTCCCAGCATAAGTATTTCATCCTAGCTGCCATAGTAATTATCTGTAAGCATTTTTCATTTGTTTCTCACACTCCTTAGGTATTCTTGTCTGTTATTGGTTGCAAGTTACCTTAGTTACCACATGTGGTCATTTTCCTTTATGTGTCAACAATATTGCTACTTGTTATTATCCAGGTTTTATATGATGGTGACTAGTAATCTTGCAATGTTTGTGACCTTTGCTGTGTCTATTATTCTGTACCTGGAACCCTCACTCCACTTTGGTCGCAAACTAGAAATTGTATTTTGTAGAAGACAGGTCATCCTGAAATTCATTGTTTACTGCAGGGCATTTTTTAATTTCTTTGTCTAGAAGGCCAGACTTTTATTTTGCTTCCTTGTAGCCCCTTTATTCCTAATCAAGTGTCTGTTGTCATCATCTGGGGACTGTCGGGAAATAAGAATACTCTTAGTTTGAGGAAACCCAAGTTTGTCCTGACATATTTAAAGCATCATCATTAGCCTCCAAATTAGTTTCAAAACACTGGTTTTTCCCAGAATTCTGCCAGAGTGCCCAAAAGTTTAAAGAAAAAGATAAAAATACATATTAAGTAGGTCATGTAACTTAAATGTCATGTATTGTTATGTGTTTTAAAAGCAGGTCAATAGTGCTCTGCAAAATTGGGGTTTAGTTACATCCAAGAAATTGCCTTTGTAATGACTGTTTATAGCTTCATCACGTAATGCAGCAGAAATGATCCAGTCTTCCCTCAATACATGTATGTGATGTAATTTCTTTCACTTGAGACTCCTATTGTGAATCTAAATTAGTGATTGGAAACGATAATTTTTTAAACTTTCACATTTCTAATTGCTGTTGTTCTGGAAAGTGAGCATTTCCTGGTAAAATACCTTGTATACTTGTGCTCACAGCTAATTTGGTGACAAAGCCAAATGTTTCTTATTTCTGAAATAGAAGCAGAAAAAAGAAAGAAGTAAACCCTACTACAAAGCCTGATTTGTTTTTCCCGTAAAATAAATAATGTACTTTAGCAAACAAGTTGTAGAGGAGGAAAGTGACTAAATTCAATATCACTTCAAATTATAATTACTTGTTAAAGGAAGTCGATCCATTCCAGATTCATACTAAAGAAACGTGAGGATTGTGTTTATACACGGAATCAGGAACCAAACATGTCATGAAAATCTTAAGTTTAAACCCCCCAAAGGTGTCTTTGTTTGTTTCCTTTTGACTGAGAAAGAAGCACACAGAAACCAAAATTTGGCAAAAAGTGCATTCTAAATTAGCCCAAAATTCAAATGTAAAAGCTTTTTCAAAGTTTTAGCTTATGCTGGTCTATGCTACTCACCCTCCACCCTCCACATTCTGACTCCTTATTTGTTCCTCTAAGTCAGGTCCATGCAGTCTTTCATGACTCCCAATGACCTTGGCTCTGAACGTACCCCAGGATATCTTGACACTCCCCATTGACTTCTCTTGGTTTGCTGCTTTTTCTCAAATAAATAGAAGTTGGAGATCCTATTTTTAAATATACAAAATGGTTGGTGGCTCTCCTGGAGGGAAATGCGTGAGCCAGAGCCCTTTCTGTTGATGATTTCATTTTACTATGGTTGTGAATGTGATAAATGCACCTGTCTCTGGAGAATGAAGCTGCCAGCTTCAGGGAGTGACAGTGTGACTGTAACTGCCTCCATTTCAGGGAGTTATTTTTCACTGAATCTGTTTTGCTTGTACTGGGATAGTGGGCACAGAGATTATTTACAGCTGTATTTAGAAATAAGAAGAGTAAATACAGTGACATCCATGGAAAGGAAAAACTGAGCTATCCATACGTATGTCCATAATTCTTATTTGTTTCTGCTTACCACTGTATTTAGAATACCACTGGTTAAAGAAAAAGTGTATCCTCTTTTGGGGTACAGTGTACCCTATGCTGGAGAGGGGTACCCTAAAAACCCTGAGTTCAGAATTATACAATTCATCTAAGTAACAACAACAACAACAAACATTCATACCTTCTCAATCTCTTGCAATAAAAAATAAAATTAAAAAAATAATAAATGTAAAAATAAAAAATCATATCATCATAAGTAATAGCCTATTCTAAAACCTATCCGAGTTTTCTGGAAATTCAAACCATCATATACTATAAATTTATTGCTTGGAACTTAGTTCCCTTAGATGTTGCCCTGGGAATTACAGAATTACATTTTGACGCACTGGTTCATTTTACTTATGTGTGTTTTTGCACATACATAGAAACCTTTACCTCTGTTCATTCCTCTCTCCAGGGCTTCCATTTCAAAATGTTCCTTACTTATTATTTCTTTAGGCAGGGTGCACCTGGCTCTTCCTGTTACAACCTAAAATTGCATCAGTCAACAGGGCATTGTAGTAAATGAATTTCAGTTCCAAAATGAAATATTTGAGTTTTGGAAAGTTTTATTTTTTCCATCATAGCTTTTGAGTATGTATAAACTGGGAACTTCTCTAATATTTCATTTATGAACTCAGTAATAATGACCAATGACTAGCCCTTTGGGTCTACACACATAAGGCATAATGGAATATGCAGCCACATCTGATCTGACCGTTCTCGGTGTTCAGGGGACCATCTTCTAGCAAAGTTGGGCAGTGACTGACTTCTTTACAGACTCCTTTTCATTCAGCTAAACATTCTTTAAATGATCTACTGTGTATTTTTCTCCTTTTATGTGTGCAGTTATCAACAAGAAACATTTCAGTTATTATACTGAATAATACAGAATTTAAAATTAGGATAGACTTTATTTATAATATTTGGGCTTGGTAAGATTTTTTTTTTTGAACTCCTATACATCATTATGAAGAAGGCTAAGAAGTAGAAGACTTTCTAGTTCTTTCTTAGCCTTAGTTTTGCTATCTGTAAAGTGGGTATAACAATGATACGATGATAATTTATGAAGATTTACTGGGAAATTATGTTCTGTCAGGAGAATATGTTAATTGTGCTTTAGATACACTTGATTTATTGAAGTTACAACATCACAATTTAATGCAGAGATGTGGTAAATTATTAAGTGGTGCTATTATTATTTTCAAGGGTAATGTACTATCACGTGTTCTAAGTTTCATCGGAAAGAAATCAGAGAATCTTGTAGCTGAAAGAGACCTCAGAAAGAATCTATAAGATTGTCAGTACAACCCCTCCTTTGCATACAGTCATAAGAGGTTACTTGCATAATGGCATGGAGAATATTACTCCCTGAGGTAGCTCAATCCACTTCTAGACTGTTTTAATTGTTAAAAATAAATTTTCTTATATGATCCACTGTCTCATCTATTAGTTTATGAGGTATTTATTCAAAACTGACAACATTCTGTAAACTAGGCTAAATAAAGAATAGTAATGAACAGAACAGATATCACCCGTGACTTGGTGTAATATTTGCCTTGGTACTGTAAGTTACACCTATTGCATACATCAAAACAAAGACAAAAACAAAAACAGGTCCTTTTATTCTTTCTTGGATGTTCTCATTCAAAGATTTGAAGGATGTTTCTTGTTCCAGAAGAATCAGAATAAACCTGAAATTTTCTTTGGTTCATTCTATGATCTCTAGGCTCTGCTACTGCTTTTAAAACTGAGAACAATACATTTAAAAAAATTACTAAACCTTTAATAGCTACCAATGATCAATATTCCGGTTGTAAATATGATTTGGTGGTCAAGGAGATACCTACAACTTAAACTTATCATCCACATGTTATATCTTCAGTTGGAACAATAATACAATAAATAGGTAATTAGATCTTCTAATATTAGAATTTTTTTGCTTGATGATTTACCTGAACAAACAGTTGTTATAGTTTGAGCACCAGCAAATCTTCTGTGTCCATACATGCACCCCACAATTCAGTCTTTCATATATTATGCTACCATTTTTGCTATATTTCATATTACCAGTGTAGTACATTTCTAAATACTTTTGTTTAAATGCTGGCATATATCACATTAAATGTTAAGATATTCTTTATATTTTATATATTTTAAAATAACATGTGACTATTAAACATTTTAAAATTTCAATTTTATTCATTTCACATTTTGTGACAATGGAGGTAGAAGCTTTCTCATTTCTGTCCTTCTCAAACATTCAATTACTCATACTTTTTTGTCATCTCTGGCTCTTTCCATTAGGAAATATTATAAGGTATCATATAATTTTTGTAAGTTATATGTTAAGAAGTTTCATATAACTATAAAAATACTTTTATGTTAAAAATATTTGTTCTTAACTGTAATTAAACACATCATTTTTAAAACCTGAAAATTCACCTTATATTTACTGTAATTGCCCCCCCAAACACCATTTTATCTCCTATTGGACACTAAGAGTATGTATATATATGTGTGTGTGTATTTGTGTGTGGGAGGGGTGGGGGTAACATGACTGTTGGTGACGGTGAGTGATACTACTAATGGTACCAGAACAAAAGAGCCTCAATTTGAACTTAAAACAATTAACTTTTTTTTTTTTTGAGATAGTCTTGGTTGTCCAGGCTAGAGAGCCATGCTGTCAAACTAGCTCAGAGCAACCTCAAACTCCTGGGTTCAAGCAATCCTCCTGCCTCAGCCTCCCCAGTAGCTGGGATTACAGGTGGCTACCACAATACCTGGCTAATTTTTCTACTTTTAGTAGAAATGGGGGTCTTTTCCTTGCTCAGGCTAATCTCAAACTTCTTAACTCAAAGGATCTACCCTCCTGGGCCTTCATGACTCTTGTCACCTGGCCCAGAACAATTAATTTGAATGACTAAGAGCTAATATGCTGCAGGATCAGCCTATCAGACTGAAGCTTGATTTTGTTGTTGTTTTAAATCTTTAAAATATTTTAAAATGTCATCTATAAGGATATGTGTGAGAAATTAAACCAAAAAAATTGTATTCTAGATTTTCTCACATTCTTGGATATGCTTTGATCTCACATGCCATTCAAAATAACCCCTTGATTGATAAATAGGAAAAAAGTGATAGTATCAGATGTGAAGAAATAGACTTGAAGTTAGACTAGTTAACATTTATTACTTTGACATTTTCCAGCCAGGCAAGTTAAAAAATTCTTTGGATTATCAATTAGTCTAAATATCTTCAATATTAACAAGGGAGTCTGACCCAAATTTGTTCTTCTCCATTATTTTATTGTTGCTTATAATAGACTAACATTATTCAGTACATGGGACATTGTTACTTTGAATAAATACAATTGACACATTACAGAAGCCAAAATTTTGGCAATTCTTATAAATTTTTAGGGAATGTTCATAATTCTACTTTTGTGCATAAAAGAAGTATTTCTACCTATGTTCTTCTTAACATGTCAGATTTTTCATGATTTAATTTTTTTAAAAAATGTGAATTACATAATACTTTCTTTAGTTATTTCTCCTCCTTGCAATTTAGACGTGCACTTGGGCAGAGTTTTAGTTTCCTAATCTGCCCATTTTTTGGTTATTTTTCCATAACCCAGGAGTTGGATGGCTTTGGTAGTTCTTTTTCTCCTGAATTGTGGCTCATTGGCTTGATAGAGAACAGCAGGTGTTAAGATACTTTAATGATCTCTTCTTCTAGGCATATCCTTAGGGGAAGGACAATTGCTGCTAGCAAGACCTAAATGGGAATTCATGTCAGGTCATTTCCTGGACCTTATGCAAGTTTTAACAGACTCTTTGTAAAATAAGGACATCAACTCTTGATTTGGAAAAGTGTTGTGTAAATTAGATAAGATAAAGAAGGATAAAGTGCCAGGCAAACTGCCTGGCAAAAAGCTGGTGCTCAATAATGTTAGTTATATTTTCAATTATGGTTGACCTTAAGCAACTGGTGTTCCCAGGAGCAGAGCAAGAAGAAATGAAATGAAAGTCAACAGTGAATTAAGACTTCATTTATTGATTAAATATAATAAACAGTAGCCCTGTTAATTTATTATTATGTCACTTAGTGAAATCTTGGGTTCTGTTTATCCTTGGACTGATCTATTTTGCCATTTCCTATACATGTATGCTTAAAGCATAAAGCAGTGCAGGAACATTAAGAAGTGGGGAATGCCATTAACTTTATTGCTAAAAGTTTGGGATAAATGAACTATACAGGTAGAAATATGAGTAAGATAGGATGTTCATCCCAATAAAATGATAATAAAATCTTTATTGCCTCCCACATCATTACCTGCTGTATTTTGCTTGTGTTGGATATAAAGAAGAAAAAGGATTGCAGACTCTGTTTCTGCAGCTCTTAAAAGCCTTGAATGATCATCTTTTTCCTCCTTTCCACTTACAATGGCAAGTTCCTTAGGCTTCAGATGAAAGGACACAAAACAAAAATGTAATGAAAAAGTATTCTAACCACCTGAGTCACGTTTCCTGGAGAGAGGTAATAAGCTAAGCCTTCCTGAATACACTATAGATATAAGCAACTCACAGACACTGACCCAGAAAATATAAAAATGTTCTCTTTCGTTCTGATAGCACTGAATTCTTGAGTTCACTGTTTTTGGCATTGTGTTGGTCTAAAACTCTGGATCTCCATGGACTCTTAATTAATACATGTAAATAGCAATTATTATTTAGGTGGCTCTAATCATGGATTGAGACAATGAAGCCCATCCTTGTAGCTTTAAATGAGCAACTTTGCTCAGTGCAAAAACTCTTCCACGCTCCCCAAAACATTATTGAATGTGAATAAATTGCTCAGCTAAAACATTTTGTCATCTCATATCTTTAGAGTCTTTTATTAATCATAATATGATTATAATTACTATTATCATTCCATCTTTATTGCTGGGTTTTATTTTTAAAACTCACACATCATTACCAGGTATGAGGCGTTGGCAATTCTCAGTTATTTACAAAAATGTACTGGAGCTTTTTATTGACCTCTCACCACAGTATAAATTATCAGAGTGCTATAACATTGCTCTCTGCTTGATGAAACTCCCCATGTTTCCCTTCAATTTGTACCACCCCTCATGTCCATTGCATAATAGTTTCCATTGATAGCCTCCAGTGCTGATATCCCATCTTTCAAATATGTTTGGACTATCCCTTTTGATACATACCAAAAACACTGGGATCAAGAGGGGAAATTAGCATGAATAAAATAATCAATAAGCCTTAATGGTCTAAGAAAGAGGTCAGTCCCCTTGATTAAAATTCAAATAATGTCTATGCAACTTAGGCCACAATCCAGCTCTTACCCTCTCTTGGCTTCTGTTGAGCTACTGGCTTCATTGGCTATTTCTTTAAGATTGAGGCTCTCCTGCAAAAAAATCCTTCAATGTACTTATTCTGTTGCTTTGTATCCTGACTCATTCTTTTCCTTTCTGGTTCGGAGAAAGAGACATCAGTTTCCTCTCCCAAATTTAATCCCTTAACTCTCATGTTTTGTCCCTGTTTATTCCATTAGTGCCTCAGGAAATGTAGTTCCATATTATCCCTTTTATATACAGCATCTTAAGTTTCTGATTATCTACTAGAACCTTCTTCCACCAAATTAACATGCTCAAATCTCTCATTTATCACAAATCTTCACTCAATGTTCTGTGTCTGGACATATGATTTCTCTTTTTATTCTGAATTCTGCAAATTATAGCATATATTTTCTACTTCATTTTATTTATCAACTATTTACTACACTTAACTCTAGTTCTAGATTCTTTTCATCATATACTACTATAGAAACTACACTGATTTTTAATTTCTACTTCTTACTCCTTGAATCTTTTACTTTTTAAAGTGTTGATAGTCCATTTTTTATTCTCTTTTTATTGACATATTCATTGTGTTTTACTTATTCTCTTCTGGTTCCTCTAATGTGTGTTTCTGTGTTTTGATAACAGAATTATTTCTTTGATCCTGTTGTCTTAAAGATAAGTGTCTGGTAGGGTTCTGCCTGTTTTTTTGTTTTTGTTTTTTTTTTTAATTTTCTCTCCACATTCTTTCCTTTGTCAATTTATTTATCCCAGTCTGACTGCTATGTATGTAATTCTGATTTCAAAGGCCCATGTGCTTACTTCTTCCAAATCAAGATCAATATTTCTAACAAAATGTTAATTACTTCCATCTGAATGTCTACTTTTCAGCTTAATCATGACTTGTTTAGAGCTGAGTTAATAATCTAAATCCCCAAGCTGCTCTGTCTGTTATTCCTGTTCAATTCATGACGCTGGTTTTATTACCTTTCTAACAATCATCTGATACCTAGGCCTATTTGCTTTCCCTCCATCATCTTCCTGCATCCAGTTCTGCTTTTTCAGAACCAGATGTAGGTGATGGAGCCCTTTCTCAAACTTACTGTCTCATATTATGGTATTATCATAGGCTTCTACTTGGTCTTACTTTTTATACTAATTATTTCTCTAATATTTCAGGATATTTCCAGATAAAATCTCTGACTCCATATTGCTAGTGATGTAATTCCCTTACTTAAAAATATGCAATGATTCTCAGTTATCTACAAAATGGAATCCAATCTCCTAGCCCTGAATTCAAGGCACTAGAATATTGGAAATTCATTTTCCTCATGGCCTAGGTTCTTAGCACTCTCACATTTCCAGCCATTTAAACTAGGCAGCCTCCTTTTAAACACTCCTTATTTTATGTGCTGAAGGCTTTCATGGGTTGTAGAATTTTCTTTGCCTGGAATGTCCTTGCTGGTACCTGGAAAAATCCAATTTATACTTTGGTCTGTATTGGCTTGACAAGAATATGGAATTAGAGATAATATCAAGTATGCAAATGCAGGCATCAGTTTAGTGACTAAGCTGCAAAAGAGAATCATGAACTTGTAGCAGAAGGTCTGTACTGGGGAGGAAGAGTGTGTCAATTGGAACCAGGCTGAGGGAGGAAGAGAAGCACCATTCGTTAGCCCCGCTGAATTTGTTACTGAAAAAGACATCAACTATTGGAGATAAAAAGAAATTCCTGTTTGAGTCCATCCCAAGAACCTTTCTCCAAATGATGCAAATATTGTGGTAGGTTTCTATCTCTTATCTTCTATACTGTGTTCACAAATCCTCCTCTGAATCCTCTCAATCTGTCTAGATTGGATTGACTTCTCAACCTCCATTATACATCATTTTTCCTTGTTTATGTAACTTACCACTTTTGACCCAATGTTAAAAGTATTTTTGTGTATAACCTGTCTTCTGAATTAAATTATAAATTCCTGGAGGTTGGGAACTTTGTTTACTTGCATTTATTTCTCCATCTTTTTTCTATATAACACTTGTTGCAAAGCAGACAGGCACTAGTAAATATGTATTAAGTGAATTTATAAGTAAAGCATAGAGGACAATTATCTTCTATTGGCAATCTGTCCTGGAAATTATAAAATAATAAAACAAGTTATTGAAGCATTACAACTCACAGTGGATAGACTGTCAAGAATTCACTTACATTTTTTGCCTAAATTTCAAGATAAAACAAATGCATTTGAAGTATATTAGAAGGAAATTGTTCTTTGCACTGTAAAATTTAGCTGTTATCACTTTAATTACAGATTAGGAGAGAGGAAGATTTGTGGAAGGTAAAGAAAAGTGACAGTCTGTGATTTCAATCTTAGACTAAGCTATGTAATGTTTAAACAAAGACATTTAACTTTTGTAAAATAATTTAGTGTACACATTTAGGGGAGTACAAATAGCCAGGTCAATATAAAGTATAAAGAGTTGAAATTGTTAGTGCAGAAGGATAACAAATGAGGTTATTCACAGATACAGAGACAAGATGTTTACATTGCCAAGAGCCACATCTTTCCTGCCTTCCTTCCCTGAGGTATTAGTTGTCCTATTTTGCTCGATAAACTTTTAAATTAATTTTAAATGCAGATAAACCAACAAGTGGAGATAAAACAGGCCCAGACCTTTCTCTATAATACTAATCTATTTCAGAAACTATTTGGGATCTATGGAAGTTGGCTCAAGTTCTGGGATATGTAATTTCAATGTTAGTAGATCTTGTATTATATAGTTTCATTTTAGAAACATAATGGCATGTAATATATCTAAATATGTACCATGGTGAATAATTCTATGACATTAAACAATAAGAATTAGATTAAACATTCATTGTCTGCTATGGTTTATGGTGTTAGAAATATTTTAAAATAAAACATAATTCCCCTTCTTTCAAATCATTCATATCATAAACCAGGTTCTAACGTGGTCCAAAAAGTAGACCAGTTAATTCATAGTTTGATTAATCAGTTTGAATTGCAAATACTGGTCTTGTGTGAATGTCTTAATTGTTTCAAACTTTTCAATAAGAGAAAGAAATAGGGGTGTATAGATTCAAAAAACTTTATAAAGAACTCCCTGTAATTCAGGAGTTAATGAGTATCAGGAGAATATAAATTATATTACCTGACATCATTTATTCTTTTCTATTCAGATATACTGAGTATGTTTGGATATGTTTCCTTATTAGTCTTTTGACCTTCAACTATTTGATGAGTTTTCTCTAAAAATTCCTAACAAAAACCACTGTATTTGTAAAGAACGTATAGTTTCTTTAATATCCACAATTTATCAAAATCATGTTGATTGCATCCTCCTTCACTCCCTTTCCTAAAGAATAATCCATCATCCATGTGCTAAAACATAAACAGACTTTCATCTAGATTTAGGCCTAAATTCCTTATAATCCACTGATCTAACCTAGCTATGTGAGCCAGAGAAAGGATCAGTTAAATTATTATATAAATTCCCTTTAGAAAAGTTGAATAAAAATGCAATGTCTAGAGGATGTATACTCTGCATGAGTGTTGTAGAAACCCACAAGCCTAGTAAATTGGAAAAGCAATCCATTGGCTTAGCTATTTAAGTACTAATGCAGAGATAAGATTGCTTTTAAAAAGTATCACACCCTCTTCCCAGTGCACTTTTTTTTATTTCCTATTCAGGTTGCCTTGGGGAAAGGAGAATGAAATTAATGTTCCTTTGACATAAGTGCACTATAATGCTGGATACATTAAATATCTTAAAGCGAATGGAATAGTTAGGTAGCTAATTTAGTATATCGTGAATTGTTGTAGATAGTGCAGCTTTTGGTATTTTTCTTAACCATTCTCTTCTCTTTTTGCCATGTTTCAGGTGTCAAAAGTATAAACACAAGGCCGAAATCAGTTAAGAGTCTAGGTGGTGTAGCAGGAAGAACTTGGCCTCTGTACAAAGTTATCATTATGGTTCAAGGTTTTCACCATGGGAAATACATTAAATTTCTCTGAACTTCTATTTTCGTTTCTTTTCCTTTTTGGGGGGGGGCTGGGTTTTTGAACTCATCACCTCTGGCATATGGGGTCAGCACCCTACTCCTTGGAGCCACAGGTGCCACCCTTCTATTTTCTTTTCTTTTTTAAATTAAATCATAGCTGTGTACATTACTGCAGTCATGGGGTACAATATACTGGTTTTATACACAATTTGAAATATTTTTATCAAACTGGTCAACATAGCCTTCACAGCATTTTCCTAGTTATCATGTTAACACCTTCATACTCTACACCTAGTAAATTTAACATGTACCCTTGTAAGATGCACTGTAGGTGTGGTCCCACCAACTACTCTCCCTCTACCCATCCTCCCCCTTCCCTTCCCTTTCTCCTTTCCCCTTCTTCTTGGGCTATAATTAGGTTATAGCTTTCATAAGAAAGCTATAAATTGGTTTCATAGTAAGACGAGTACATTGGATACTTTTTCTTCCATTCTTGAGATACTTTGCTAAGAAGAATATGTTCTAGCTCCATCCATGTAATAAAAAAACTTAGACTAAACTATTTGTTTTTGCCTTGAAATTTCTATGTATTTATAATGCCCTAAATTCAGCATCAGTAAAACAACTATTAATACTGTACAAGTAAGCAGGAAAATGCATTCTTCAAATGAATTTACAGAAAGCAGTTGAGAACAACTGTGTCCCAATTTCCAATTACTTT
>CAUYQV010059303.1:0-12288 GCA_963574575.1 Galagoides demidoff | reverse complement strand
CCTGTGGTCCCAGCTACTTGGGAGGCAGAGGCAGGAGACTCGCTTGAGCCCAGGAGTTGGAGGTTGCTGTGAGCTATGATGCCATGGCACTCTACCCAGGGGGATAGCTTGAGGCTCCGTCTCAAAAAAAAAAAAAAACCCTGTATGGAAGCTAGTGGCAGGTAAACACAATTTCTAAAAACCATAGCAAAAGGGTTCATGGGTAGGCCTTCATTTGAAACAAGGTTTCATTCTCTTCTGGTTTGTGATGCAAAATACTTTTAATATATTGATTTTTAGGGTGGGTTTTTTTTTTTTTTAGTGATTTTTAACCTGACACATTTGGAGGAAGCATTTTTTAAATACCAAGTTTTAAAATGATGTTCATGAAGATTACTTATCTTTTAAAATATCTCTGAAGCGGGCTGGGCATGGTGGCCCAAGGCTGTAATTCTAGTACTCTGGGAGGCTGAGGCGGGTGGATTGCTTGAGCTTGGGAGTTTGAGACCAGCCTGAGCAAGTGTTTCTACTAAAAATAGAAAACCTAGCAGGGCACACTGGCACAAGCCTGCAGTCCCAGCTTCTCAGGAGGCTGAGGTAAGAGGATCACTTGAGCCCAAGAGGCTGCTGTGATGTCACGGCACTCTACCCAGGGAAACAAAATATTCTGTCTTGGAAAAAAAAAACAATCTCTGAAGTATACGGAGAAGTGCATCAGCATGCTAATTTAGCATATTTCAGCTTGAATAAGGTATTGCCCTTATAATTCTGAACATATAAATGTCCAGGCCTGGGTTTAGTTTTTTATGCAATCGTTTTGCCAGGTCTCTATCTACAAGTCAGTTTTCTTCTCTGTAAAATGAAATGCCTGCGTGGCTAGACTGGTCTGCCTCAAGTATGATAAAGCATCTGAGATGCTTTGAAAACCAGGAAGTCCTGTTTTGGTGCCAAGTAAAGCACCATTATGAGGACAGTGGTGAAGAATTGTTCCCAGTCCTCCAGCGACCTGCTGGTATAGACTGGGTTTTTTTGAGTCAAAGTTCACCTTGTCCTGAATGCCACCTGTCATCAGACTCTCCTTGAATTTTCCTGGGAATGCTTTTCACTCAAGACCCCACTCAGCCCCACATAGGGATGAAGTTAGTGTAGGTTTCATGTTGTGTTCTGTTGTGATGTTTGCATTTCTGCTTGTTAAATATCACTTTGGAGCAAATAGAATCATGATATATTTCATTACTGAATATGTCATATTTACTTTTTCTAAGTTCCCTGTTTCTAACAGTTTGGGGGCTTTTTTTGGGGGGGGGTCTTAACCATTTGGGACTTGTGCTTCCTCCTCTATTTTTCCCCAAGCTTATGTTAATTCCCACATATGTGAAGAGCTGTCATTGAGTGTCGTTAAAGAAATGTGTGGAATTCTGAGTCAATTGGGAGAGAATGAACATGCATTTGATACCCAATATATGCTATGGATTCTTCTAAGAATGCAATATTTTATATCATTTATGCCTTATAACAACCTTGGGAGATGGTCTGATCCTTATTCAACAATAGATAAAACTGGGGTGCAGTGAAATTAAATAATGCATCGTTGGTTACAAAGCTGACAACTAAACTTGGGTCTCTGCGGCTTCACCCTCGGGGATCTTTTCAGTATGCTGGCTTGGGGAAGGGTGATGTTTGGGCGGGGGTATCAAAATCAGTCCATCCACCTTTGTGGCTGTGGTGCAATAAATAACTCTTGCTCAGTCTCTGAGGATAGTCACTAGTGGTAGATGGTCGGCCCTTTGACCTCCAGAGATTTCCTATTTCCTTTCCAAGAAAGTACTTGCCACGGTAGCTCAGAAATACAGTCAAGCTGACGCTAATTGTTACTGACCCTGAAGTCATACAATAAAACTGCCTCACCTTGGACCTGTGATTTGTAAATGAAAAATTGATTTTACATATGTCTCCTTATTTGATTTTTGCCATGACCCTGCGAGGCAGGGAGGGATGGGAGCATCGCTCAGGTTATGAAACCACATCGCCTCTCCGTGTGAAGACCGCCAGTGTTCTCACGCATTCTGGGATATTTGTATCTGGTTTAGTCTTAACGTATTGTCAAGTTTGTTGTGTTGCGTGAGAGTCCAGTGTAAACGGGACTGCGGGCCGTGCTCATCCCGCACCTCTGACAGCCCCACTACAGAGTCAGGGAGACTCTCTGCTCCGCAGGAGAGAGGGGTGATCAAGTTAACTCGGCATGACCTTGTTTCAGATGACAATTTGCCGTCAACTGCCCGTTCCAGAAAGTTCTTTGGCAGTTTTACATTGGTTGAGTAGCATTGCCCTGTTTTATAATAGAACAAAGAAATTACTCAGTTCTATGTATACATTCACTCATACATTATATATACAAACAAAGTTAAGACTATGTGAATACAAAGTACCCTCCGCGGCTTGTGTACTTCACATCGTGTCATGCATATGTCCCCGTGTCATTAAATATTGTATGAAAATGTGACTTTTATGGGCTACAATCATAATATTTCCCTAAATGGATGTATTTATCATTTGTTTATGCCCACATTGTTAGGTATTCTAACTATTTCCTATTTTTCATTAAATTCTTTACCTCTCATAGTTTGATGCTTTTATGAATATTTCTTTAGGACAAATTCAGGACTAGGGGAAAAAAGAGATCGGAAGGAATACACTAAAACACATAACAATGGGTAGTGAGATTGCAAATGTACAGAGTTGTGAGGCCCTCACCTTGGTCATGACATAAAATTCTTTTTTTTTGCAGTTTTTGGGCAGGGCTGGGTTTGAACCTGCCACCTCTGGCATATGGGGCCAGCACCTTACTCCTTTAAGCCACAGGTACCACCCTGACATAAAATACTTTTGTCACCTCAAAAAGCACGATGATTTGCTCTTGTTGGTGTGTGTACAAGTAGTTCTTTGTACAGTTGAACTTCTGTGAGTTGACCACCCAAGGGACTAAATAAAACTGGTCAACATATAGAGGTGGTCAACATAAGGGACTAGGTCTACTGTACTGATATTGATATGTACATGTGGCGCTTGTCTGGTCTATGAAAATTAGGTCTACTTAGGGAGGTGGTCAATGAAGGAATTGGAGATTCTACTGTATTTCTGAATAATATTCTGTTGCATGACTACCTCATAATGTGTTTAATCACCAGTTGATGGACATTTGGATTTTTTTGAGTTTATAGTTATTATAAGTAAAGCTTCCATAACACATGAGCACATGTCTTTATGTGAATAAATGTTTTTATTTATCTTCAGTAAATGCTTAGATGGATTGCTGGGTTCTATGCTGTTTTCTAAGGTGACTAATACCTTGCATTCCCACTAATGTTAGATGAAAATTCTAATTATTCCATATTCTTAATAACATTTACCATATTCTGATTAATTTTAGTCTATAATATTATTTGGTGTGTAGTGATATCACATTATAATTTTTTATTTTATATTTATACATAGTAAGTAGTACTAACTTGTGTGTGTGTGTGTTAACAAGAAATGCTTTATTTGTCTTGTAGTAGCTTTGTTAATTGCACAAAATCATGTTTTGTTTTTGCTATAGTAGTATTAACTTTTTAGTTACTTTTACTTTCTCCAGTGTACAATTTGATGAGTTTTAACACATTTCCTTAATGAGTGATGACAGTGAACATCTTTCCATGTTCTCATTTTTCCTCCATATGTTGTCTAAGGTGTGAGTAATAATTGTGCCCATTTTTTAAAATAAAGTCTCAAGCTGTCGCTCTGGGTAGAGTACTGTGGCATCACAGCTCACAGCAACCTCAAACTCTTGGGCTTAAGTGATTCTCTTGCCTCAGCCTTCCAAGTAGCTGGGACTACAGGCTATTGTTGTTGTTGTTGTTGTTGCAGTTGTCATTGTTGTTTTACCTGGTCTGGGCTGGGTTAAAACCCACCAGCCTTGGTGCATGTGGCCAGTGCCCTACCCACTGAGTTACAGGTGCCACCCAATTGTGCCCATTTTTAACCTGTTTTTGTTTTTTGATCTTATTTTTGGCTTGTAAGAGTTTTTAAAAATATATTCTGGATATAATTCCTTTATCAGACATATATTTTGTAAATATTTTGTCTAAATTTATAGTTTGCCTTTTCAATGTTTAATAATACCTTATGTAGAATAATTTTTTAATTATGGTAATTACCAACTTTTTCATTTCCCTTTCATACTTTTTGTGTCCCATCTAAGGAATCTTTGTCTAATTCAATGTCATAAAGATTATTTCTTATATTTTCTACTAGAAATTTCATCATTTTGGCTTTTATATTTAGGTCAGTGATCCATTAAGTTATTTTTGTGGTACATTATGAGGTAATGGATAATTTTTTTAAAAATGTGATTGTTATAGTACCATTTGTTGAAGACCATCTTTCTCTGTTGAATTGTATGTACATACATTTATTGACAATCAATTGAGTATATCTATGTAAGTCTATTCCTGGAATAGTCTGTTTCATTGTCCTATAATGTCTATTATTAAAGCGATGCCACATTATTTTTATTATTGTAGCTTTAGAGTAAGTTTTATAAATTTTCTAATATTATTTTTCTTCTTAAAACTTATGTTGGCTATTTCAGGTTCTTTGCATTCCATATGAATTTTAGAATCAGCTCATTTATTTCTGTAAAATTTTCTACTAGGAATGTGATTGCAAATACATTAACTATAGAGATAAGTATGGGGAAAATTAATAATATTTAATTTCTCCATCCCTAAGCAGGATATATCCTTTTGTTTATTTAGGCGCTCTTTAACTTCTCTTAGCAATGTTTTACGGTTGTATTGTACAGGTCTTGCATATATTTTAATTTATTATAAAGTACTTTATTGTATGCCTCTTGTACACAGGTGTCACAAATCCCTAACAAAATTTTAGAAAACTGAATCTGACAACATGTAAATCGATAGAGCTCATGCCATTCATGTAAGATTGCTTTAACTTTTGAAAAGCAGTCAATGTAACTCAATATATCACTAAGCTAAAGATGAGAAATATGTGTGACTATCACAAAATATACAGAAAAACATTTGGCAAAATTCCACTACCTATTCAGGATTAAAATTCTCAACAAATTAAGAATAGACAGCATCATAGCTTGGGCTGCTGTAACAAAGTGTCATAAGCTGGATGGGTTAAACAGCAAAAATTTATTTCTTATAGTTCAGAAGGTCCAAGATTAGGGTGTTAGAAGGGTTAGATTCTTGGCGAGTGCCTTGTTCTTGCTTGGCAAGGATGTGGGTAAAAGGGAGCTCTTACACACTGCTGGTAGGGTAAATTCTATGAAAAAAAAGGAACTAAAAATAGAACTACCATTCATCCCAGCAATCTCAATACTTAAAGGAAATGAAATCAATATGTCAAGAAGACACCTGTATTTTTATGTTTATCATAGTACAATTCACCATCAGAGTGATATGGACTCATCTCGAGTGTCCATCAATAGATAACTGTATAAATAAAGTGTAGCGTGTGTGTGTGCATAAACCCAACAAAACATTATTCAGACCTGAGAAAGAATGAAAGCATGTCTTTTGCAGCAATGTGTATGGAGCTGGGGGTTATTACCGTAAGGGAATCAAGTCAGACACAGAAGGACAAATGTTGCGTGTTCTTGCTCATCTGTGGGTGTTACAGAGTGTGTACACGTGACCATACAGAGTAGAATGATAGTGGAGACTTGGACGGGGGAGAGACTGGGAAGGGGGCAGATGGTGAGAAGTTGCTTATTGGATACGATGTCGTTATTCAGGGGATGGGCACCCTAAAGCTCTTACTTAACCACTATGCAATCTATACATGTAACAAAATCGCACTTGTACCCCATCAATGTATACCAAAAAATCCAGACATTTTGGGGGAGATTTTACATATGTATTTTTACTTCCTTCCCTTCCTCTTTTTCTGGGACTGCCTGATATTGTCCTAAAAATTACTGTTCATTTTTTTTCTTTCTTTAAATCTCTATTCTTTTTTCTAATTTCTTCTCTTTGACATTTCATTTTGGATTTTTTTCTATTGTTATTTATTTAAATTTGCATTATCTAGATTCCTTTCCACCTGGTATATTTCATTTCAGATTTTTCAACTCTACAAAACTTCATTTGCAGCTTTTATATCTCTTCTGTTCAATCACCGTGGTCCTGTTTTTCTTTACTTTCTTGAATATGTAAAGCACACTTATAATAGCTACTTTACCTTCATTCTCTGCTAGTTCCCTCGCCTCTTGTCATTTCTAAATTCTATTTCTGTTGATCAATATCTTCCATAGTTTTGGCCCTATTTTCCTGGTTACTTTCTTGCCTGGTAATTATTTACTGGTTGCTGGACATTGTACATCTTAGGATGTCGGTCACAGAAATTGATTTTATTATATTTCTTTAATTGGTGTTGAGTTTTTGCTGTGGAATGCTATTAAATTACTTGTAACCAGTTGAATCCTTTTAAGACTTGCTTTTAGGTCTTGTTAAGTCAGGACCAGAATATATATCTATTAGTCTAGGGCTAATTTAGTTTCACTGTTGATGTGATATTCTTTTGAGGATCCTACTCTACACTGTTTTTACTATGAAGTCTTTCCTCTCTGGCTGCTGGGAACACACTCTCTGGAAGTAACCTCTAGGAGTTGTCCCTCTTTGTCTTTCCAGTGGTTTTTCCTTTGGCCTTGTGTAGTTCTGTTTGTGCTGTGCTCATCAGTATGTAATTGGAGACTGGAATCGCCCCTTCTGCAGATCTCTGGAGCTTCTGTCTGTGCAGCTACCTCAATTCTGACAGTCTGATACCCAAGTCCTAGCTACCTGGAGCCCCACAAGCTTTAATTTCTCTTTACTCATTTCTGTGAGATCACCAGGTTCTCTTTGGATCTCTCTCTCCCCAACGCTGCAGGCTGGATACGCTTTTAAGGCGTCAGCTGGTGCAATTGTAGGACTTATGAATTCTCTTTCACAGTCCTGTGCTACCTGTTGTTTAAGTGAGTGTAAACCATTATTTTATATATCTTGCTTGGTCTTCTGGTTCTCTTTATTCCATCTTTGCTGGAGATAGAAGTAATTATTGTTTTTCTCTTGTTAAAGAGAAGAGACATGTCCTCTTCTGGCCCATGTCTTTATGAGTTATTCATTCCATTGGTTGTTGGCACACGAGAAGAGAAAGCTACTCTCATCTTCAACTGGGGACAAAAATTTCTCAAAGATTTCTAACTAGTGACCAAATCCTGCTGTCACTAGTTAGAAATGGGGAGATTTTCCTTTCTGGGATTTTTCACTGTCTGTCTTGCCAAAGCCATGCTGTTCCCAGCGCCCTCCTCTCCTTTGTGTTACCTCCCTGTGCCCTGTAGATATTTAAATGTTAAGGCAGCATCCAGCACTCTCATAGCTCGCTACAGTCTGACTTCCATAGCTAGACATTCTTCTCTGCTTCACCTCAAGCTTATTTTCTCTTCTAGTTACATTAAAGTTACATTAAACTTCCTGAGGATTTTTGATATGCAAAATTGTCACAGCACCTACACGAGCACCTGCAATGTGCTAAGCTGAATGTGAAATACCCAGGTTACACGTGAGCTCGGTCTTTCTTTCCTTCCTTCCTTCCTTCCTTCCTTCCTTCCTTCCTTCCTTCCTTCCTTCGTTTCTTCTTTTGAGTATCACTTTGTCACCCTCCATAGAGTGCTGTGGCATCACAGCTCATAGCAACCTCCAACTCTTGGGCTTAAGTGATTCTCTTGCCTCAGCCTCCCAAGTAGCTGGGACTACAGGCACCTGCCACAATGCCCGGCTATTTTTTGTTGCAGTTGTTACTGCTGTTTAGCTGGCCTGGAGCCAGGTTCAAACCCACCAGCCTCAGTGTATGTGGCTGGTTCCATAACCACAGAGCTATGGGTGCCACCATAGCTAGCTAGGTATTTCTTAAAAAAATATTTACACTAAATGGGATGAATGCAATAGTCAAGATGTGCATTTCAGGAAGACACAGGAGGGATGCTTATGGCTGTTCCACTCTGAGCTAAAGGAAATCAGGGAGGGCTTCTAGAGGGGATGGCATCTGAACTTGTTTAGAGGGTGAATAGGAGTTGGCAGATGATGAAGGGAGAACTCATGTGACTCAAATACTTGTTGAACTGTGTCTGACTCCGGTGTAATTTTTGTTATTTAGACTTCTTGGGCCAATAATGACACTCCTCAAAGTTCTTGGGACGGTTTTACAGTTTAGTTTCTTTTTTTCCCCCCTTTTCAATCCTAAAGTTGAAAAATATATTAGCAAAAGGAACTCAAGATTTATTTTGGTGAATTTGAGAATTCAGCCTGGTGATATCAGAAAGTTATGAAGAATAGAAATACACCTGTAAGAACTTGCTAGCATGAAATATCACCCCAAACACTTTAATAAATGGAAAATCCTTCTCTTACCCAACATTCGGCTGCTTTCAAATCTATGCACATGATTGGAACAATTGCCAAAGCTCACTGTCTACTAGTATTACTGTTTAATTATAAGCTTACTGCCGGGGTTTTAGTCAGGTAATAAACTTGTTGCAAGGCAAGATTGTGCCTTTATTACAGGGTCTAATTTAGAAGTACGAAGGAGACCTTTCTCAGCTGTCAAAAGATGTGATTAAATGAAGACATTCTATGGTGACATTCTAGTAAATGTTGTATCTTAGAAATAGTTCAAATCAATCTTACTTTAAGAAAATCCATAAAATCTTTAAACTTTCAAATTTCTGAAATTGTTCCAATATGTTAGATTCACTTTTAAAACTGTGGATGCAATCAGAGGATTTTAGTGTAGATGAGAAATTCATTTTTACTAAACATATAGGGAACGGAATGCTTTCAATTAGCACTCGGATCTTACTCATAGAATATTATTTAGAACAAATGGAGTTCAGAGACCTTTTAAAAGAAGAAAGACAAAATCCTTTTCAACTGATTTAGAAGCATAAAAATGGTTAGCTCTAAGAACTTGTATTTTTCAATGATGCAATTGAATTGACTGGGAATTTGATGAGACTGGGGTGACCCCAGGTGACCTCTGCCAGAATGAAACCAGAAGATTAAAGGGGTTTGCAATCAGAGAAATTTAACAGTGTTTGAAGAAAAATATTCATGTGGTAAAGTAGGAAGTACAGAAGTCTTCTGATGCCTCTGGATGGTTAAAGAACAGGTTTTAAATCTAACACAAGAATGAACAATAATAACAATAACAAGACTGTTTTGTTGGGTTTTCACTGGTGCCAGGGATGGTGTTAAACATTTTATGTGCATAATTCCTTTTCATCCCCAGAGCTCTCCAGAGGGAACATGTTACTTTGCAGATAAAGACATTTTGAAGTGGTTCAGATGTTTACCCAACACTCCCGGCTCCTAAGTGGTGGACCTGGGATTCAAACTCAGTCATGTGTGATCTCAGAGGTATTTTTGTGACCACCATGTTCTTCTCTGGTCACCGTTTCACTACGCCAGGCATGATGGAGATGCTTTATGAGTGTTAACACATTTGATCCTCACCACTACTGTGAGGTAGCTACTCTTATTATTCCTATTTCTTAGATAAGAAAACTATCATAAAAGAGATTAAATAACTTGCTTATATTATGTAACTGATGAGCAGTAGAATTGAGATTAGAACACAGGCAACCTGGTCCCAGAGTTAACGCTTCTGTTTTTTTTTTTTTTTCTACCTCATGTGGCCATGGAATCTAGAAAAGATTCACCCGAGGGAGGTTCTAGTCCGTGTAAAGGAAAACGACAGGATGGTGCAGCCACCCAGAATTGGTGAGGATTTTATTCAGTAGCCAGTAACCTAGACTGGAAATAAGAGCAGTCTGAGCAGACCAGGTGGTTATGGTTGGGAGGCGCTGACAGTCTTTTGTTCAGGGCTGTCTTCCCTAGGATATCTGTCGCAAACAGCTTTGGAAGATAAAGATAGTGTCTCCATCTGGGGCACAGGGAAGATTTGTTTGCTGTGTGGTACAAGAAAGATGGTGTCTCCTTACAAGGTGAAGCTTGGACATGTTTGCTTACAGTCCATTATAAAAAACCCAGAGTTTCCTAAGTCGCTGGTTCTTCTGTGGTGATGCAAAGCCAGGCATGTGTTTCCCAAGACTGCAAGCTTCCTTCTGGCTGTCTGGCCATGTGTCCCTGTGCCAGGTAGGAAGGGGGGAAGAGATGGCAAGTGGGGCTTTCCCAGCGATCTTACAGAATGGCTTCTGCTTCTAACTCAGTAGCTACTTCTAGCTACAAGAAGAGCTGGGAAATGCGGTCTTCTGGGTGGGCACGATTTCACTCAGAAAATAATTGGTATTAGGTGGAAGAAAGGAGAATGGACTTGGGGCAAACAGCAAGCCTTCCCAGCCACGGCATCCAGATGTTGCACTGGGTAAAAGCAGAATGGGCTTGTTGTGGGTGAAGACTTCCAGCATAAATAAATATTTGATTGCCATGCTAACCTCCTCTCGCCTTGCTTGGAAAATGCAAACTGGAGCGTCTGAAGGCAAATCTTGTTATTGCATGCACAGCCCGGCCGCTAATGGGGACCCCTGTGTGCACGGAGCATTTGCTGGTTGAAGCTGTGGGCTAACAACCAGTTGGAAGGAACTAGTAACCCTGGAAGTGCCTTGGCACCAGTAATGACCCTGGTGATCCATTAATCTGCAAGAGATGCCCTTTCTCTAGGTCACTGCTTCATAAACCGAATATCAATAAAGGCTTCCAGGGCACGCTAATTATTTCTGTGGGTGAAGCCGTTGCAGTTGGTCTGCGCAAGAGACTCTTTCATGAGAAAATGCATCGGCTCAGAATAGTCGCTCAGCACCAGTGTCCCCTGGTGGCATTGCGAGTCTTCTTGGGTGTCTGATTGGAGAGTTTTACTGTGACTTGTTTTCTCCGAAGTATGTTAGCAGCTCACAAGACTTTTCCTTTTGATGATCCAATGATGTCAATTGTAATACTGAAAGCAGCTACCATTACTGGGTGTCTCATGTGTCATCCGCAGTCTGCATAAATGGTCATCTTCCCAAGGGATTGGGACAGACATTGGCCCTATTTTTTAATCTGTGGATATTTAAGAGAAGTTACTGAACTTGTCCAATCTGTCCAAGCCGGCAAACAGCAGGGTGGATGCTGACAGGCAAATAAAAGCCCACGTGACTCCAACATCCAGGCTTGTAACAACCGCGCTGCAGTGGCTCTCCATGTCATAAACGGAAGAGCCTGGAGTCTGTTCTTCGTCCCTTTCTCCCTCCCTCCTTCCCTTCCTTCCTTCTGTTCTCTTTGCTTCCTCCTTCTCTTTCCTGTCTTCCTTTTTAAAAAAAGAGCAAAAATCAACCAACCAACCAAAACCACTTTAATACCTTCCCCCCCATTTTCATATTTTTGCACTTGACCTTCCGAGTGTGGTCCACAGGCAACTAGGTTTTCACTTTCCACTCAATGCATTTGACCCCATGCATAGTCTGTCCTGGGCACTGGTCATATAGTCCCGGGTGACACTGACATCTGCCCTATTCCCACGGACTACACATGGCATTTTGAATTCTGTTTCTCTTGTATAACAGTTTACCGAAAACCATTTCCGTGTCACTATGCTATTTCCATAATTATCACTTTTAGTGTTCTCATAATATTCTATCATATCGATGTACCCTAATTACCTTCCATATTACATGACTGTTGAGCAATTAGGTTGTCTCCAGTTATTTGTTATTATAGATAACAAGCATCTTTAATCCTTTTCTAAAAATAAAATAAGTAAATACAGATGCTCCTCCGAGGAATATCTTTGTGCCTGTGGTTTTGTTCTTTTGTCACATTTTTTTCCTCCTCAGGAAAAATTCCCTAGAGTGTAATTACTGGCCAAGAGGGAAAATACGTTTCTATGACATTGTAGAAGTGTGAATAACTAAATGTAGTAATGTGTAGGCTCCCAGCCGATATTTTATACATATATATTATTTCATGTAGTCTTCATAACAAAGTTGAATGCAAGGCAAGATCACCTGCACTTTAAAAAAATGAAGAAAATTAGCTACAGAGAGAGAATCATCCTAGAATTGTGATCTGGTACGTGGCAGAAAAATCTAACCAATTTATAATTACTCACTTTGTTATGAAAGATAGGTCATAACTATAGCCCAGGATGAAGGAGAGAAGTGGAGGGGGATGGAATGGGAGAGGGGAAGATGAAAGAATTTTGAAAGTCTGTCTGAAAAAATAACTTCTTACTTGTCTTGTGTGCCATTTTTATGTTTCTTAGGTACAA
>CAUYQV010059296.1:0-37670 GCA_963574575.1 Galagoides demidoff | reverse complement strand
AACATAGCCTTCATGTCATTTTCTTAGTTATTGTGTTAAGACATTTATATTCTACATTTAGAAAGATTCTCATATACCCTTATAAGATGAACCATGGGCGTGATCCCACCAAACATCCTCCCTCCACCCAACCTCCCCCCTCCCCTCCCCTCCCTCTCCCCTTTCCCCATATTCTTGGGCTATAATTGGGTTATAGCTTTCCTATGAAAGCTATAAGTTAGTTTCATAGTAGGGCTGAGTACGTTGGATACGTTTTCTTCCATTCTTGAGATACTTCGCTAAGAATATTTTCCAGCTCCATCCATGTAAACATGAAGGAGGTAAAGTCTCCATCCTTCTTTAGGACTGCATAGTGAGATACTGCAGTTTCCACTCAATCTACAATCTCGCTGTCCAAGTATAGCCTTTGCTGACTCAGCTTTGCTGATGGCTTCTAAATAATACTTTCAAATAACTATGACAAATAAACCAGGAAAACAAGAAAATAAAAATTAAAATGACCAAATAAATCTACATGCAAACCAATTGAAATAAGAAAGAAGCTAATATGCAATTTTCGTCAGAGGTGGAGACATTTAAATGTGATCTATACCGAAGTTCTTCAAGTATCTCCAATTAAAGAGAATTTTTCTCAACATTGAAAAAAAAAGAACTCTGTACGCCCTCTTGTGTTCACTCAAAATTTGAGGCTGGTTAGTGCCAAAGACATCAATTTGTATAATACGTCTGAGAAGAAATGCAAAGGAAATACATTTGAACATAGCCAAGTCTTTACTGAGAAAATATTTACCAAAAGATGTGTAGGATAAAATACAAAAAAGAAAAATATTGGTGTTCCAGACATAGTTCTACTGGGGAAAAAAAGGTTTTCATCTACAAAAGCAGTTAC
The DNA here is from genome assembly GCA_963574575.1 of Galagoides demidoff. Classification (NCBI taxonomy): domain Eukaryota; kingdom Metazoa; phylum Chordata; class Mammalia; order Primates; family Galagidae; genus Galagoides; species Galagoides demidoff. The sequence continues at coordinate 36,781 of CAUYQV010059296.1, read as the reverse complement.
TTTGAAATAAGCCTGTTGTTTCATATCCCTCCAAGTATTGGTGGTGGTACCCTCAAAGTTTCTTACAAAAAAAAGGGGAAATGGGGACTTAGAGTGTGTCATCTCTTAGTGAGGTTCCTGAGAGTCTGATATTTTTAGGTTATAGGTTATAGGTTGCAGGTTATAGGTTAATACAGTCTGTGTATAAGTTTCTATAACCTCTCTATTATGTGATTCTAAACGAACAGTAAAAATAAAAAATTGCTTCCCTTCTTATCTCTTAAATGCCATGATTTTATCATCACCCTTACTTTAGGGTTCATGAAATAAAAAGACAAACAAAGAAATCAATGGACAGCATCTTGAACACTGTGACATAAATTATCCTTGAGTTAATAATTTACTAGTTTATAGAGCCAAGGGAGATAAAGCATGATCCCAACGTAAGTGAAATAAACTGTGTGCACATATAAATAATTCATACTTTAATTAAAATTGCCTATGGAACATCAGGATATTCTAAAATCATTTTGATTCACACCCACTTTCATCAGCTTAAAAAAGAAAATAAAGAGTCACCAAACATAACTTTGCAGGGTTTTTGAAGGTCCCCAGACGTAGGTCACATGCTTTCATTCTATGCCCGGGTCTATAATTAGCTCTTGGTGTCAAGAGGAGGAAATGCACGCTGAACAGCAGGTACACAGTCGGTTTTGCTGCATGAAGCATAATGAGGATTTCAGATTTAACACACTAATACTTGTTTTATTACCATAGTCAATTGTCCGTGCATCTTAGGATTCATGTAGTGCTCATTGGCTAAGTCATGTTTCTTTCATTAGCTGAAGCAATTAATGTACATTCAGCCTTTTAAGTACTATCTCTTTATGCTGGCTCCTTGTGTAATTCAGTTTACCATGATTAAAATAATTTTTCAATGGAGATGCCACAGCTTAATGAAGAATATACAACACTAATGTAAGAAGCATTTGTAAACATTTTAAGGAGGATATTGTTTGTGGTTACACAACACTGTAACAGATGGCTGTAAAAAGCAGCTCAAACTCAAGAACCAGCAGAGAGACAGACCTCAGGGGACTGGGCTGAATGGATAGAAGAAAGAAAGAGATCTCGCTTTTTGGAAAAAGAATTTAACACCATCAGAAGTGGGTTTTGATCTACCATTTGGTTTGTATAGTTAAGGACCAAATATTGGTTATTTCATTAAACCTTTTAGCTACTGAGCATTTATCTTGTACCAGCCCTGAGTGAAATCTTTTACATACAGTTTCTTATTCAATCCCAGTAACAGAGAAACTAAAATACAGAAGGATGAAATAACTTTCCCAGAAGTCTTCTTGTTCATTATTCATGGAGCTGAGGTCCGTATCATAACCTGCTCCCTTTATGACCTTGTGGCATGGTGGAGGAAGGCAAGCTGCTGGAGTGTGTGTTTGCCTCCCTACATACATGGCCATGGGGCTTGGAGCAAATTACTTCACCTCCTTGAGACTCAATTCTTCCTCTGTGAAAATGGAGAGAGTAATAGAACTCGAGCTCACAGTGTTTTTGTGAAGATCAAGTAAGTTCCTATGTGCCAAGTGCTTATAACAATGCCCTGGACACATTGTTTATAAGTAAATGTTATTACTGTCCCTATGCTACACAGTCTATCCTGTGTTGTGTACTTTTCTGTGTCAGGACTAATGGTTCCTTTTTTTAAAGCAAAATGTTATGCTATTGTGATGCCTATTAGTAAATGAACATGTGTCTAAATGGCCTTAGAGATGGTTGTTTCACACTTGTTACATGTCATACTCAGAATCCAGGATTAATTAACTTTCTGAATATCTTTCCTAATTTAACAAGTGATTATCCAGTTTAATGTACGCAGACAATAATTTCAATACATATATTTTTTAATTATGTTTCACTTCTGTGGGCATGATGTGATAATTCAGTGTTTAGCAGCCAGATGTAAGTGATTAGACAAAATAGCTCAGATATTGAGAACATTGGGCAGTGTTTCCTTTAGCTGCTCAGTCAGCATGAAACAGATCTATGGTGACTAACTACATTCTTTACTCAGGCTAGCTTCTTTCTGAAAGTGAACTCTGATACTCTCCCCCTGCCTATATCATGCCTTCTCTGCTCCTATATCCAATTTCTGATTTTTCCTTTTAAGACCTAGTTCAAATGTTACCTCTTCCAGGAAGCCCTCCTTTCTAGGTATAATTTTCTCTCTCTTGTCTGAATTTCTGAGGCAGAAAAAAAAATAATAATCCTCCCATAACTATCCTCTTTCTACTTGGTTAGTGAACTTCCAGTTTGTAGTCTGCATATGACTTCCCAGAATAAAGATCGGATCAGCCTTGCTCTGGGTATGGTCAGCCACATGATCAAGGTTTGGTGAACAGACACAAACAAAACTGCTGTGCTGCCTCTAGGATGCCATTCTTCAGTTATTTCCTCCTTCTTCTGGCTAGAAGATTGATTTGGTGGCTTCAGCTGGAAATCGAGTGTTGCAGATGGCAGAATATCCAGACGGGAAGAACCTGAGTTCCTGGTGACAGTAGAGTCATTGGGTAGTTTGACCTGCCCACATCCAAAGATTGTTTCTGTGAGAAAGAAATAAACTTGGATTCCCTGTCCTTTGCATGGGAACCCTACTGTAACTCAGCTGATGCCTTTAACATTTTTATTATTTGTACCTGTGTCTCTTTAGTGTGGCCCTCACAATGTCACGTCATATCTAATTGCTAGCACAGCTGTTGCTACTCTAGATGGAGTTCGGAAAAGTGAGGACTATTCATGAAGCATTCTGCTTGGTGCCAGCCTCTTGGTAGGTGCTGAGGCAATGCTTGTTCTTGGGCAGCGCCTGTGGCTCAGTGGGTAGGGCGTCGGCCCCATATATCAAGGGTGGTGGGTTCAAACCCAGCCCCAGCCAAATTGTAACAAAAAAATAGCTGGGTGTTGTGGCAGGTACCTATAGTCCCAGCTGCTTGGGAGGCTGAGGCAAGAGGCTCGCCTAAGCCCAGTAGTTGGAGGCTGCAGTGAGCTATGGCACCACAGCACTCTACCGAGGGCAGTAAGATGAGACTCTGTCTCTAAGAAAAAGAAAAAATAAATGCTTGTTGCATAAAGATGGCCTGAATGAGAGTGTGTGGAAGACACAAAAAATACAAGTCCTATTGCCACTAATTCGGGATAATCTTTGTTTGTACAAGCATGAAGTCTTTTGTGAACAGACTTAAAATGCACAAGAGAAAAGGGACACAGAGTGTTTTGTCTGGGTTGCGTGCCTGTTCCATCACACCTATGCAGAGTGACTCTGTTGGAGTCAAGAGATTGAATTTTCTCACTTCAATATTATTTGTTTGTTTGGTAAAGCCAGCAGGAAAACTTACACATTTGGTTGGAAAACCATCTAGTCTGAGAAGATCATTCTCTTTGAGAATAAAGATTTAGGAAAAGTGACTGATGTCCCGGAGAGCAGAAAGGCCTCTGCATGGGTCACATAATTCTCACATCTGACCTAAAATTATAAGATATAATTATGTGGATTATGAGAGCTGGTTTGTGTTCCAGGTTTAACTGCTTGGTGTCTATTTCTACACTTAGTCTAAGTTTCTTATCCAGGTTATTTCATAGGTTCATTGAAATGGAGAGCGCACCTCATTTGAAATCAATAATCTACATTACTATGAACCATAGGATTTAAACAATAGCAACAACAGGAAATTTTAGGTTTAAAAAGCAGCATTTCAACGCAAAGTATTATATTTACTGATATATACTTTTGGGGGGGGTATTTGTTAGAAGAAAACAATCAACTGAGAGCAAATAGAACGTCTTGGGCATGAGAGCCTTATTGATTTATCCATTCTCTGCTGTGATCCCATGACTCTTTGGCAATGCCATAAACTCTGAAGACTCTGTAAAGGCATTCCTCCAAGAGGAATTCAAAACTTACCTCTAGCATGAAGCACTTAGTTAATTTCCCACATCACTGACATCATGAAGCTCTTCAGAAGGTTTTGAGTAAGATAGAACAAGATTTGCCTGAATTTAAGAGCTTAATTTGCCCACTTTAAAAGAAAAAAAAATCTTTCTGTTGGCAAAGCTTTTCGAGATATGAGTACAATATTACACTGATTTGGCTGTAAATCTTTAAATGGCAAATAAATGAGCCATGTGCTTTTCCTCAAATTCACACTAGGTCAGTAATGAGAATCTCTTCATATCTCTTCCTTTGTACTGGGGTCACTTCACCCAAAGGACAAAAAAGTATGGTTATTTAATATTCAAGAGCAGCTGCAGAAAAATGCCTTCATTGCCTTTCTGAGGCTCGAGGCACATTGGAAAACATATGTCCTCATGATTTCAGAGTCACTTAACACATTGCTCACCCTAAGGTGGCATCTCCTAGTTGACCGTGTACTGGCCAGCTTGAAAGCCACTTCACTAGTACCACACAGCAGGACAATGAGGACTGATTCACCCAAGACATTTCCCTATTCAAAGTAAATATTTACCTATGGAAAACAATGCAAATGTCATTAAAATACCTTCATCATGGGGCATCATTATTAAACTGGGTACAGCTAGATCATCATAAGGCTGGGGGGGATTCCTTATGAAAATCATTCATTACACAAGTTACTTTCACAATGATAAAATACACTGTGAAAATATATTTGCCACCAAGAAGGAAGAAAGGAAGTAAAGAAGGAAATGGAAGGAAGAGGAAGAAAGGGAGAAAGATGAGAAAGCAAGGAACACTTTTTTAGAAAGATGTCATAACTCCCCCAATGTTAAGGACTTTGGACCAGAAAATCTTGTTTAGGGAAAAAAAAAATCTGAATCCCTAAAGATGTAGCCAACCTTTGAATCCTCTGGGAAGCTGTTCACAGCTGTTGTCATGAGCATTTGTTCCAGCAAAGGTCAAAGGACTTAGGGACCCCAAATTTTATCTGTAGTTCTGTCCAACTCTGGATCCTTGAGCATGAGCAAGTTTCTTCTTTTCTCTGTTCTTTATCTATTAATGTTTTTTTCAAAGCATTTTGAGAAAGAGAAAAAGAGGAAGAAAGGATGAGTTGAGGAAAGGAAATAATATTAACACACAAGCAAATTCTCATTTATATCCCAACTTTTCCATTTTTTTTTCATCTATTTTATAGGGCTTGGGGACTAAAAGTAGAGGAGTGGGGGATGACATTCAGCAACGTCATTGAAATACTATGTACTAGAAGTACTAAGTACTGAAGCATGGTAGGAGTCATGAAGAATAGCAGAATTATGAGTAGACTCAAACTCCTGGTTTACTATCTTCCATTAAAACACTAGACCAGTTTCGGTGACCTTGAACCCAGAAAAGTTTGTACAATGACCCAACCAACTGCTAATCCCCCAACCTGAAACCCCAGCCAAAACTACAGTTTCAGAATGTGTAACCAATAGGAATCTTAGGCCCAATATACAGAAGCTCAAATTTTTCTACTGAAATGGAGCCAGATCCAAGAGTTCCACTGAGATGTTTTTGACTTACTAAAGTCTGTAAGAGTTTATAAAGAACCCAGCCTCGTACTACAAGGGAAATTTGGGACAAGTGAGTAATAATTTTATATCAAGTCAAATCAAAAAGAAAATTGCCAGAAATTATGTGATTTATTTTTTGAGATAAAGCCAAAACCGTTTTGACAATAAATTATATGTTACTTAATTGATAACTCACACTACTGAAAATAGTTTCATTTCCCTTTTATTAACTCATAATACTTAGTCATAAAATTATTGAGCTTTGGGGAGTTTCATTTGTTTGTTTGTTTGTCTGAGACATGCTCTCACTCTATTGCCCAGGCTAGAGTGCAGTGGCATCATCACACCTCACTGCAAACTCAAACTCCTAGGCTCAAGCAATCCTCCAGTCTCAGCCCCCTGAGTAGCTGGGACCACAGGCATGTGCCATCGTATCTGGCTGATTTTTCTGTTCTTTGTAGAGACGGGATCTCTCTATGTTGCTCAAGTTGGTCTCAAACATGTGACTTCAAGTGATCCTCCTGCCTTGCCTCTCAAAGTGCTGAGATTAAGGTGTGAGCCACCACACCCTGCCCTCTTTGGGCTTTTATCTCTGTAAGTTGATAACTATATTAAATCTGAACTGTGTTTGTGGATACTGTAAAACCTGAAACTTGAATCTGGAGAATTTTTCCTGTTTGTTTTCAGGAATTTTAATGACAACTATAACTACTAGGGGTAAGTTTCCACACTAAAGCACTGGTTGCTACTAAAATACTGAGTTACCCATTTGGGGGAAGTTCGCTGAAAGATGAACTGTGTACTATTTCTAAGTAATTCTTTCTTAGTCTGGGAAGAACCCTTCTCATTTCTCTCCTTCCTCGCTGCAATCTTCCCCCAACAAAACCCAAAAAATCCTTTTGGAAATTTATTCCTTTATACTAAAAAGATAAAAACTTGTTTTAAATAAAAATGAGCCTAATGTTCATTTACCCTGGCCATTATTAGAAAATCTGAATGTGTTAAGAGGTATTTTAAGCTGGCTTCAAAGACTGAAGTTCCCTGCTGTCCAAGCCCTGGATAGACCTCTATGTCCCCGTGGGTTGGAGCAGAACAGAGCCCAGAAATTTGATGGACTATCACCACTGTGATAGAGTAACTGATCAGGGGGCTTCGAGTTAATCAAAAAGCAGATAAGCCTGGGTGGACCTGATCTAATCAGACGATTATTTTAAAAAAAGGTTGACCGTCAGACTCTTGACCCATAGAAACTATGAGAAAAAAAACTTTTTTGTTGTTGTAAGCCACTAAGTTTTTGGTAACTTGTCATGTGGCATTAGAAAACTAACACACTGAGGAATATATATAAAAGTCAGTCAGTCAACAGAACCTCACACAGTAAATGGCATTACTTTATGTTGCAGGGAACAAAAGCAAAGGTTGGACCTGGCATCCAATACTGTCTTCTTTTTCCAATTCTTACATGTGACGTAAGTGCTTAGAAAAATATTTTCATTTCTTCACTGCCACTCTCTTTCAGGGACCACATAATCACCTTCAGATAGAAAAGCATTGGAGCCAGCCCTTTGTAAGTTACTCAAAGCCAACCTTCTATTGAGAAGAATATATGCAGCTAATCATCTTGATTGGCCAAAGAAGCATCTCTTTTATGTTGGATATCTCTTTAAATACAATCAGAACTTGGTCAATTAAAATATGTGTTTATGAAGAGAAAAGCACATAAGGTCCAAGCATACATACAGAGTATGTTAATATTTTCACTGTTGATATACAGTAGAACTTCTGAAAGGTGACCATTCAAGAGATTATAGCAAACTAGTCAATATATAAAAGAGGTCAACATAAGGAACTAGGCCTACTTTACTGATACATACATGTACATGTGGTGCATGTCCAGTCTATGAAAATTAGGTTAATTTAAGGAGGTGGTCAATATAGGGAGGTGGTCAACTATGGAGGTTCTACTGTATATTCTACTACATTGTAACTTCAACGTGTGCCAAGATTGCCTGTAGTCACCACAACCAAGATGTTCCACTCTAGTTTCTATTTTGTTTAATTTTAATTAAATTTTATTTAATTTTACTCAATGAAGTCAATTCATTGGGTATAATAAAAACACATTATATTGTAAAGCTGCTTATATAGAAAATTCATCAAAAATCAAGAAAAACAAATTCTTTTCCTGACTTTTTGCCCTATTCTTGAGTCTTAGTGGCTGAATTTATGTTTGACTGTAGGATAAGATCAGCCCCTCCATCAAGCAGAGCAATTGCTCAATACGCTAGGAAGCTTCCCAGATGATTAAAGGGGTAAGGACTTATGGTCATGGGAAAAGTAGGAGAAAGACTAAGAGAAAGCACAGTGATAGTTTCCAGGAATTAATGATGTCAACCATTAGGAAGCAAAGATGCAATTCTGTATTGTTCTTGGTACACTTCACCTCTCCTATCCTGACAGAACACTAATAAAATCAAGGAAATACTTCCTATTTCTTCTGCTGAATGAAAGCACTGTCTGATGTTGACATACACTATTGATCAATTTCAACATAAAATAAACTATTATAATGCTAATGATTACTTTTGCCAATACTATTGAATTACATGTGCCAGAAATTGTGCCAAACACCTTACTATTATTACCTCCTTTAACCTATTCAGCCACCTATGGAGAAGGTATTATAGCCCAAAGCCCACAGAAAGTTATCCGGCTTGCTCAAATCACAGTAGATAAGTAGGAAGCCCGGATCTATAGATCTAACTGCTAAGCACCTAACACAAGTTGTCCTCAAACCTTCTCAAACCACTAGAGTTTAATCTGTTTGGGAACAAAAGTCAAGACATCTATTTTGGGTTGCTCTCAGTCCTTAGAACACTACCTTGCCTAACAAATGGCATTTAAAAATAATGGTTATAGAAATAATGATCCCTATTATTATTAGTGATAGGATTGAAACAAAATCCTTTGGAGGGTATGTAAATATTTATATGCTGTATTAATATTAATTAGATGTATCAGTGAAGCTAATCTTTGCCTATTGCCATGGCAGAGAAAAACATATATGTACACAGAAAGGCACGATCTTAATTTATATAATTTCTTCTCTAAATTGATTTGTGTACATAGGACTACTATCTTCTCTATTTGGAAATTCTGAATTCTCTAAAAGACAACAGTATCTAAAGAAGAATGTCAAAGCATTAATTTTAACGTCTGTAATCTCTTCTCTAAAGGGATTTATTTCCATAGTCATGGTTTCTCTTGATGGAAATGTTTAATTCTCTAGAATACAATATTATTTAAAGAAGAAAATTAAAGTAATGAATCTAAAACAATGACTTAGATAGCCCATGTTAGTGGGAATTCATCTCAATATAACATTTAGCTCATTAGCAATAGAAGCCTGATCTGTTCTCCCTAGTTAGTGTTACATATGGTATTGGCAGCATTTTCCAAACCTCAGATCAGGGTACATGACATAGGCTTTCTAGGGAATATCCAGAACATATGGTCCTCATCATATTAGGGAACAGTGACCGAAGATACTTTGGAGTCTCTATTCCTAAGCTCACACATGTTGCAGAGAATAACTTCTTATTTTCCCAACGATATAGCCCAAATCTAGCAGAAGCCTTTGAGAGCTAAAGTTAATTATATACCCAGGTAGGTGGGCCAGTAAGAAAGCTCAGAAAACAGCTTGATAATACAAGAAATCAACCCTTCAACCATTTTCAGTTTAGAGAAGCCGCATCAAACCTTAATGAGAAACCACATGTAGTGGTAAATTCTGGCATTTAATTTTATGATTATTTACAGCCATTCTGGTGCATAGCATATGGCATGGAGTTACCTTTTTAAAAGTACTAGAAATATAAACTAAAAAGGACTAAGCACATAGCAATCAAGTTTTATTCCTCTTGGTAAAGAGATAAAAGACATATTTAATTAAACACAAAAAGATAAAATGGTGTGAGCTATGAGTAATAATTTATACTTTTGGAGCTGCTTGGCATCATGCCTTAGGTAAAAACTGGTAACAAATATTAAGAAAGTAACAGAAGTTACAAAGAAATTTATTCTTAGTAATTTATTCAATGTCCCATAGTCTGCCAAAAAATGCCATTCTTTTAATTTTATAGATATTTATCACTCTTATAAAATGTTATAAATTACATTGTAAAACTTCTCACCTATTTGGTTTTTCAATTATTTTACACAGTGTCCTAGTAGACATTGACAGCAGAAGCAACATTGAGCTTCATTTTTTTTCCTCCACAAAATAATGCCTTTTTTTTACTGCAATATTTTTTATTAAGTAATTCGTACATAGATCACAAATATGTTTGTGCCATCATAAGATTCAATGTGTTGATTATTTGTACAAATTGGAATGCTTACATCCTACTAAGCAACATAGCCTTCACCACTTTAACCCAATTACAGAATTAAGACATTTATGTTCTAACCTGATAAATCCAACTTGTACTTGCAATATGTTCCATAGGTGTGATCCCCCAAAATAATGCCTTTGTTCATCCATATCCCTAGGTGTAAAGCTAAGAGATTTGAGTAAATCTACTACCCAAATCACTGCTCTGGCATGCTGTATTAAGTGGAACTAACAGATGGCATGTGACATGGTAAAAATTAATTAATTAATTAATTAAAAAGGATTTTCAGGTACAGGATGGCAAACCAGGCATTTTCCTCCCTTTCCATCCAAAATCCCAACCAAAAGTGCATCTATCAGTACAAAGAAATAAATCCATAAGAACAGAGAGACTGGGAAAAAATGCAAGTTATTCATAGTTCTAGAAGTGGAAAGTGCTAGAAGTGTGTTGATGGATAAAAAGTGAAATAATTCACAGTCCACAATCTACAACAGAGGCATGCAGTGCAAACGGCAGTCATGGAGACCACCAGAACTAGACAGACTCTAGGATAGGATTCTGTAAGTCTATGGGCAGGAATGAGAAACAGGACCGAAAATATAGAAATTGGTTGAAGGACAGTAGAACTGGAGAACAACTCGAAGCAGTCCCTATCTCCACCTCGATCCCAGACATGAAGACTGATAGGTTGAACACACACACTTTTTTCTGTAATGAGAGAGTAAAAATTAACATGAGAATTAACACAAAAATTAACAGAAAAAACATAATTTTTTTTCAAAAAAATAACATTTATTTGAAAATAAGGCATTGCGATGGGAATATGTATACCAAAGTAAACTTGATAAATTTTCGCTGTGTGTATATCGAAATAAAGACAAAGGATTTTAAAGAAAAAGAAGTAAAAAAGATTACATAACTGTTTCAAGATAATTATACTCGGCTACAAGGTTGAATAACAAAGGTGGCATAATTGTGGGGTTAGGCAGGCGATTGCTGAGCTGATACCTTCACAGAAATGTTTTCTGTGTAAGGTTGTGATGGTCTTTGTGCAAGGTTGTGGTTTTTGCAGTCTTTTTTTTTGTTTGTTTGTTTTTATTAAATCATAACTGTGTACATTGATGCATTTATGGGGTTCAGTATACTGATTTGATATACAATTTGAAATGCTTACATTGAGCTGATTAACAACACATCCAGCACAATTATACACTTTTTTTAATAGTTTTGAAATGTACCATTGCATCGTGCACATTAGGTGAGGTTCTCCCAAATACCCTCCCTCCTTTCCCCCTCTCCCCGTCCATCTCTCTCCTCTTCCCTTCTACTTTCTGGACTATAGTTATGTTTTACCATGTTTGTATGAATGTTTAGGTGATTCTATATTGGTTTTATAGTAGTATTGAGTACATTGGATACTTCTTTTCCATTCCTGAGATATCCTACTAAGATAAATATCCAAATAAACATAAAAGATGTGAAGTCTCCATCTTTTTTATGGCTGCATAGTATCCCATGGTGTATATATTCATAAAAATTGAGAGAATTGATAAGCCTGGCAATATTTGGGGTGTCATGTTTTTTAAATGTCCAGTGGACATTTTTAATTCTTTCAGCACTGTGGAAGTTGGATTTTGTTCAAAAATTTCTGAGTGAGTTTACTTTGGTGGTAGAGCATTGTGCCGGTCATTGTGGGGGATGGGTCTGAGAATTTCCTGGAGAGCTGGCTTAGTTATGGCATATATTTTCAACAAGTGTATGTCATTAAAATATTTGATTTCTTCATCACAAATGAAACTCAGTTTAGCTGGGTACAGGATCCTGGGTTTTGTTTTAGGAGATTGAATGTCAATGATCATCCTTTTCTGGCTTGAAATGTTTTGGCTGAGAGATCTGCTGACATTCTGATATTTCTCCCTTTGTAGGTGATGCTTTTCTTACAACTGGCTGCTTGCAGAATTTTTCTCTTTCAACTTACCTTTGGCAGAGTTAATAACAATGTGTCTAGGAGATGCTTTATTTGGATCAAGTCTTGCTGGGGTTCTGAAACTGTCTACTGTCTGAAGTTCTGTATCTCTCGCAATGCTTAGGAAATTCTCCTCCAAAATCTCTTGGAATAGAGCATCTATACCTTTAGGACCATCTTTTTTTCCTTTAGGAATTCCTATAAGACAAATGTTTGATCTTTTCAAGTTATCCCACAACTCTCTCAGGGAATGATTGGTTTTTGCTCTCCATTTGTCTGCCTCTTTTAGCATTTGGGAACATTCAAAAGCTTTGTCTTCAATTTCAGAAATCCTCTCTTCTGCCTGATCCACTCTATTACTGAGGGATTCCACTGTATTTTGGAGCTCCTCAAATAATGTTTTCATTGCTTTGAGCTCTGCTATCTCTTTTCTCATCATGTCCATATCTTTGGTGCTTTGTCTTTGAATTCATTAATTTCTTGAGACAACTTTAGAACTACTCTTTGGATTTCAATTTCTAACTTTTCTTCCATTCCATTCATCTTATTTGCCATCCATATTCTGAATTCAATTTCTGACATTTCAGCCATTGGTCTATGTATGGCATCTTCAGTTTTATATCCTTTGTTATTCCTTGCAGGGGTTGATCTACTCTGGTTATTCATATTGCCAGAGTTCTTCTGTTGGTTCTGCACCATATTTATTTTCCACCATTTGTTATTAAAACTGGTAAGGTGAGATTGAATTGGGGTTCCCAGGTAGTAGAGATAATCATCCCCTTATCAAAGCACTAGGCTTTGTAATTGTGGCTTATCCCCTACAACCTTACAAAGGCCCCTTTCAGAATTTTGGCCGGAGACTCTGAGGACCTACCTGGTGAGGTAGCATAAGCTGGCTCTATTTTGATATCAGACAACTCTACCTTATCCTAAGAGCCTACTGTATTAGGTTTAAATCTTGGCTGTAGAGACATACAGACAGCTACAGCATCCTGCCCCCACCCTTCAGTTCTTTTCCACTACAAAACTTCAAGCAGTTAGCCTCAGAGTGACCCCAGGTGGTCAGCCCCAGAGACCAGTTCCAATTAAATTGTCTCAGGCAGTACAAACCCTGCTCAACAGAGAGGGATCCAAGGGTCTCCAAGAGCACAATTGAAGCTAGGCACCATGCCCCCACCCACAGGTCTCAGTCCACACCCGGCAAGCCTGTGCTCGCCAGCCCAGTTGGTGTCAAGGAACCGCACTTCCCCTACAGGTCTCAGTCCACACCCTGAGGCTTGGCAGCTCTGTTGGAGTCAGAGAATGATGCCCTTGCCCTCAGGTCTCAGTGCACAACTGACAAGCTTCTGCTTGCAGACTCCAACTGGGCCAAGGACCAGCCCTGCCTTCCAAACTCAGTCCACTGGGCAGCTGCTCTCCCATTTGTGGGCACTGTTCTGCACCTCCTCCAACCAGACACAACCTGAAAGGAGGATCAACACCACCACTGGCCAGACAGTGTCATAACCAAGGGACTGCTCCTCCTCCAGCTGAGTACCCCTTTCTTCCCATGCCCTCTTTCTTTCCCAGTAATCACATAGTCTGTCCTGATGTTTGGAAGTCCATACTATGCCCAGATCTCTTGGGAAAAGGCCAAACACTCTGCGCTCTGCAGGAGGCAGAACTTCAGACAACCATGTGATGAGGTGGAAGGGTAGACTGGGAGTTTCGAATTGTAGGGGAAAATATCTGCTGAATTTTGTGCCTGGTGGGGTGGTATCTAATTAGGTTCATAAGTGGGACCAGCCTGGAGAAAGAGACCTGGAGTTTAGCAGCTCTTTGAGATGATATGAGAGGTCTTTTTTCCCTGCTTGCTCCCAGAGAGCCAACAGGGGGCCTCCCACTTGGGGGAGAGGTCTCCTGTCCTCTAGCCAATAGGCTTTGTATCTGCAATTTGTTTTCTTGAATGCTCTTCCTTAGAGTCACAACTTGCCAAACTTCATTCTTGGCTCAGTTCCCCACCTTTGGCTTTATAGAATATGATTCTGTCTGGTTTTTCTCCCTCAGGTCAGGAGCCTCTGCTGAGGGTTGCTACTAGTCGGCCATCTTCTCAGCATAATTTTTTTTTTTATAGCAAAATTGTTGGTTGGACCGCAAACTAATACAATCTTTTTGGAAGGAAGTATGGAGAATCCTCAAAGAATTCAAATTAGACCTCCTATTTGATCCTGTAATCTCATTACTAGGCATCTACCCAGAAGAAAAAAAAAATCATTTTATCATAAAGATATTTGCACTAGACTATTTATTGCAGCTCAATTTACAATCACCAAAATATGGAAGCAAACCTAAATGCTCACCAACTCAGGAACAGATTAACAAGCTATGGTATATATACACCACTGAATACTATTCAGCCATTAAAAAAGATGGAAACTTCACATCATTTGTTTTAACCTGAGTAGAGCTGGAACACATTCTTCTTAGTAAAGTATCACCAGAAAGGAGAAGCAAGAATCCAGTGTACTCAATTCTAATATGAAGCCAGGAGATGATCCAATAAATACTCACATAAGAGAAAAACTCAAATTAATTCAAGGTGGGAGATGGGGAAACAAGGGAGCGGGGAGAGGGGAAAAGAAAGGAAGGAGGAAGGAGGGTTATGGTATATGGCACATCTCTTGGGTGTGGGGCACAATTATAAGAGGGACTTTTCCTAACAAATGCAAACAGTGTAACCTAATTCTTTGCACCCTCAATGAACCTGAAGCAATAAATTTAAAGAAAAAAAAAAGCAAAATTGACTGGAGCCAGACATGGATTTCTGGATTTCTGTATGATGGTATCTGAGAGCACATGGAAATAATCACCCCTGTTACTATTACTGGCTATGAATTTAAGGCTGAGTAAAAATAATACTTAATTCAATTTTTAAAATACAAGGTTGTCACCCATTATTATTTGAAAACAGTGACCAAATCTTTGGAAATATTTAGAGCCCACCATGCCTATGCTCAAATGCCTTATGTGGAAGAGAAGCATCCAGGCACTGACAGGGTCACTATTTTTCTGACTCTATCTGTTTATTTGACGTGCTCAATTGGAAATACCACTCCTCTTGTGGGAACTGAATATAGGGCTTGAAAGGAACCTAGTTAAAGCTAAAGCCCCACAGCATGGGACAGCTGGATATACATACAAGCATACAAGCCCTATGTTATCTTTTGAAGTCCCCCAGCTAGATAGAAACAATTGATGGCAGGCAGCTGAGCATCAAAGGAAAATGTCCTCCATGTCCCAGTGAATGAGTGCTTTAGAAATCCAAGTAGATGTTTAAGTTGGGCTCTTTTTATTGTAGCTTCACAAAGGTCTTTTGAAAAATGAGTTTTAACTCAAAATCAAGCAACGCTGACATAGAGGCTGTCAACATGTGATGGATAATGGAAACCAACCAGCAAACAGTTGAAGATCTAAAATCTGCCTCCCAAGAACATCTATAGTTGATTTGCTTCAGAATTGCCTAATCTACAATTCTCATCATGTTTTTATATTGGAGTCATGAATTCTTTAGTCTCACTTAAACGTTCTATAGGTATTTCTAATATGCATCCAGGGTCCAGAGCCATTAAACCTGCCTCTAGATAGAAAATGATAGAAGATGATTTGAATGAGGAACTATAAGCATCGATATGGGCATGAGGGAATATAGGTATTTCATAAGCATATAATACTTCCAGATAGCTATTCAAGAAAAAAAGAAGAGACTATTCTACATAATAAAATACTATATATATAATGGCAACCAATTTCAGTCTCAGAAGAACAAAACACAAAGAAATGGATTCTGGGTCGCCACAGACCCCAAGTTTTCTTCTGGCAAATAACCACTTTCCCCACTATCAACTAGTACAGTTCAAATAAACTTAACTCCACTCTCCAGATCTATTATAAAGTAGCCATGTGTAACCAGTCTAGCCAATCTAGGCTTTTTATTTCTGTGGCCACAGTGATTGTTCAAGGCTGCTCAAAAGGCCAAATCATACAAAATAAGACGTAATTTTGCTACAAATATGAAACTAAGAAAGTTTCTCTTTCTCACGAGACTTCATTCTGAAAGGATCTAAGTTAAAGTTGGTGGAGCCAGTATTTCTAACACAAAAGAAGACTTATTCAAGAATGGATCTACTAGAAAAGAAGAGTGGCCAAGAGAATTTGAAAGAGAAAGCAGGACATGATTATATCATTTGGGTCTCAGTGGCCAAAAACAGCCTGAAGCTAAATCTACAACTGAATTTTAAGTTATGAGGGCCAACAAATTCAGACTTTGATAATTCATCCTAAATGAAACACACACCAGTCAATGCAACAGGCATTTTCTTTCTTTCTCTCTGTTCCCATTCCTAGTGTAAACATAAGGTATCATTTACACAGAGCGTAGTACTCACATTCATAAGCATAGTATCACAAAACAATTCACTCACTGTCCTTTCCAAAAGCCCTTTAATCCCATCTAGTCCCATGATAGACAGGCCTAGAGGATTATGTCCATACTATTACACAAAGAACACAAATGCTTGACTGAAAGGGAGTTAGGGTGTGATCTCCTTAATCAGCAGTTTCTACAATCCAAGAGATGAAGACGCAGATACATGAAGAGGATAAATACAAAGAAAAAAAAAGAAGAACAAAGACATATCAGAGTAAAACTACCAGCACCTAAAGACTAGCGGAAAATCTCCAAGGAAGCCAGGGGTAAAATGCACATTACCTAAAAGAAGCCCTAATAAGATTTATAGCTTCTTTCACAATAATAAGAATGAAAGTCAGAAGACAATTGAATGGCATCTTCAAAATGACACTATAAATCACAACTGTAAATGTACTAGGAAAAAAATGTGTGTGTGTGTGTATGCAGGTGTAAGAGAGATCTGGCAGTTTGAAAATCTTTCTTAGCATAACACCAAAGCTAGACCATGAGAGAAAAAAAGGGTAGATACGACCTCATAAAAAGTATAAATTTATAAATTTTTATTTAAAATAAATACTATAAATTGTGGAAGCTATTATTAATAGATGAACAGCCTTTATAAATCAATAAGAAAAATGCAAACACCCTAAGACTGACATAAGCAAAGATATATACACAACTCACAAATAAACAAATATAAATGTCTAATACACATGAAAATATTTAACCTCATTAATGATGAAAATATAAATTAAACCAAAATGTTACAGAAGACTTTAGCTATGAAATAAATTTAATACTGAGTTTTCAAAAAAGATGCTGATAATTAGGCCCCTCACACTGTTAGTAGGAGTGTAGATTTATGCAATGCAATCTTTCAGGAGGACAACTGGGCAGTACGTGTGAAAAACAAAATTTTTAAAGACCTGCCCTTTATCCCGTTAGTTATATTTCTAGGAAAAGATTCTTAGTCAATAAGCAAAAAGTTAAGTGAATGTTTCACGATGAAGCTTATAAAGCACTGTTTAAATGAGTAAAAATTTAGAAATACCCTAAATCTTCACCAATGGGAGAACCATAAAAATATATTAATTATGAAGTAGTCACAATAACTTGTAACAAAAAACACAACCAAGTAAATATTGTATTATTTCACTATTATTCCATTATTGTAGAAAATTTTTATAGACTATACATCATATTTTGTGGCACAAGACAAATTATAAATATGTTGTCCTAGACTCCATCAAATGCTTCTCTTGATTTACTCAATCTCGCAGACCTCCCAGGTTTAAATAAAGAGTCACAAATGAACCCTGATGTAACTGACATGAGTGAGTCTGATGATAAAGAGTGCATCAAGGTAGGAGACATATTGGGGGCGTGAAGGCTCTTGGATGACTCTCAAATCACATTCCAAAATTTCTGTTTACATATCTGGGAAGCCTCAGAGCGTTAAGGCCCAGTGTTCAGAGACCTAAGAGGTGAATCTGATGTGTTCTTGTCTTACATCTTACTTTGTTAGTATTTATTAGTAACTTTGATGAATAAAATAGCACCTGGATTTAAAAGATCACACTGGAATTTGGCACCATTGCCAATTCATGCAAAGAATTCTCAAAAGAGTTTTAAAACATGATCTGATGATCTATGCTTATGCCCTAATCAGATTGAATTGGTGGTGACCCCCAGTTATCACCTGAGATGTTCTCTTCAATTTTGAGCCTCCTCTTTCTTAAACAAAATCCCTCTGTATCCCTCCTCAAATCTAGGTGGTATTACATTTTGCTGAGGGTAATAGTGAATAGTGAGAGTAAGACAACAAAGGACAAGACTGACTATTCCTTAATCAGATGTCTCAGAATCCAGGCAAATTTACTAAAATTATGACCATGCAAATGTTGACTTTAGCATGCTTTCAGAAAAATCCAGTTAAATCTATATCAACATTCCAATGCAGATGATCCAAGTCAAACATTATTATCTTTTATACTAAGTTTCTGTTGCCGGGACACGCATTCTCTTTTTGTGATCTCAGCAGTGGAGATTAAAAAAAAAGAATTTTTTTTAAGAAACCTCATATATGTATTTTTACAAAATGTGGCTGAAATTAGCTATGTGAAATTTCTGAGCCGGGAAACTTTTTTTAGAGTCTTAAAATTGGTACGAATCCCAAAATATATGAGTCACAAGACTGTATATTGTCCAAGACTCAAGACTTTTTTCTATTATAGCAGAAATCATGCATGTTAAAGGAAGGTAAACAAAGATCTGCTTTGTACAACTCAAATGACATTAAAAATAAACATTTTTTAAAAACCCATTTGTCTTATCTACACAGTAGATTCTATGTTCCCAGAAACAGTGGATTGTAAGTTCCCAGGGAGTAGCTGATGGTCCCAGAGAGCAGTAGTGTCTATTCATTATCATAGTTCCTCAAGAATCTAGGGTAATCTTTATGGTAATTTTTTTAATTGACAATTTTGCATTAAAAATTCTCTTAGCTGCTAAAATCTAGCAAATTCTTCCTTAATACACATAACAAACCCAGAAGTCACCCCAGCCAGGAGTTGGCCCATAACTCAAATAACCCACTAAATCCCCTCCATGGGTTGTTGAGACTTGGAAAGGGACAGGTTACAGGTAATGCCTGCCTTGGTGACTGAAGTTTTAGGATAGGGTATCAAAGAACTATAACCAGCCATGAAGAGAAAAACCAGTGCCAAATAAAAGCATGAAGCAACCTGCAGAAGGAAGTAGAAAAAGGGAGGGAGAGGGAACCAACCCCATGGCATTTTAATCCCTTACTGAGGCCCAGTAGTAACTTTGCTATTCCTGAGTTATATCGCACTAAGGAAGTGTCCCCTTGGCTCAAGATGCTTCAAGTCAAGATCCTATCACTTGTGCCTGAAAGATTTCTTATTAATCATTTTTCTCTATGAATCCTCCCAGCTAGTCTTTTCTTGGTCTTAATTATTTCCAAACTCAAGTTGTATCTCCATTGAGAAAATCAACACATTTTTTGTTAAAAAGGAAACCAGAGGAAGACAGATTAGATACCAGAATGGTGAACCTCAAGTTTATGTTCAGAAGTCTACGTTTATTAAAAATTGTTATTTTATACCATTAGGTGTCACTCAAAAGAAAAGGCTTTCAGTTAAGATTAAAGATGTTCTCATAATAGCATATAACCCTATAGCAGTAATTATTTTAAACAAGCTCACAACTGAGTCAATTGCATTACTTATTAAATTCCCTATTAATTTTCAGCAAGTAACTTTTTTTTTAGTTGTTTTCCAGTCACAATCGCTAACATTTGTCTGGAACTTACAATTTTACAATGCCTTTCCCATCTACTATCACATCTGAGGCCCTCAACAACTGTATGAAGGGTAAAGTTGATATTATTTGCCTTCTGTGCTACTCCTGGAAGGCTAACTGCTGCAATTAAACCAAAATGCTCAGGGACTCAAAACAATGTAAGTTTGTGTTTTGTGCCATGGAGTTGGATGCAAACCCGGTAACTCTCTATCACCAACTCAGAGGGAAGAGTAAAGGAAGGAAAATCAGATATCAAATCTCCTTTGAAATGACGCCCATCCATGCCACCCCATCTATTGGTCAGAAATAATCTCATGGCTTCAACTCAGCTGCAGAAAAGGGCAACTGCAGAGCTTGGTTGAGCAGCAGCTACAAGAAGCAAATCCACACCAAGGAAGGAAGCCCACATTCAGAGAGCCACCTCGGCCACAGTTTTACAGGTGAAGACATTGAAGATCACTGAGCAAGAACTGCACCAGAGCACTTGCTCCAGTCTGGGTCTTCCAGCTTTCAAGAGGTGTGTTCTACTCAACGCTGATGTTAAAACCAATCGCAGTGACATGTATTTAGATTCAACATTGTGTTAACCATACCTATATTCTTCTTCTTACTCAATTCATTGAGCTTTACTTCAGAGACCCATTAAAAAACAAAACTTAATTATTTGAGCATTTGTTTTCGCTGACCTCCTCCCTTTCTCACTCTGGTTCGCCCCCACCACATTCACCACACTCTCTCTATTTTTGCATCTGTTAGTACCTATCTATAGTGTAATGTGTTTCACAGAGGTCTACATCCCCTGGTGGGACATGAGCACTGGAGTCTTACTACTATAGGTGTCTGGTCCACAAAAGGTGATCATAAATATTTAGTAACTGGTGAAACACTTTCTCCACATCTGAGTTTACTCAACACCTTGACCTCTGTCTTGTAGCTTAGACTTCATTAATAGCAAATATCAAAAACAGGGAGACACAGTACATTGCAGATATAACAATGTAAGCTTATACTCTTCTGTATTTAACTCACTTTATTATCCTTCTTGTTCAGTACTGGCAGAAGTTCCCCCCCCCTTCCATTTTTTTAAATGTTTGTTTAATCCTACCATTCAGCAGTCTCAAGAGTCAGGGTGCCTGCATTAGCTCTGAATTGATGCTTGGATGAGCTTTAAATCTTCATGTTTTTTGACACCATGCTGAGACAAACTCTTTGATTTGGGAAAACTGCATACTCTGTGGAATAAAGCTAAAGCAATTAATCAAATATTTAATTATATCGTAACAGAACACAGTTCTCAAGCTTTTAACTAACAATAGTAAAGAGTCCCCGGTGACCTAGGCAACAGAAGACACTAAGACACAAAAGGCTGTTTAAACCTTAGTTCTTCCAGCCCCAGTGGGGATGTGCAGAAGAGTCTGGAATGGATAGGCACCAAAGGTTAACAACCTGACAGGCCAGCCCTCGAGAGCTGTTGGAGACTGCTTGTCCCAAAGGTTCCTAATCACTAGTCCAGACTGACCCAGCAAATATTTACCACCTTGCACACCCTGAAACAGAGCTCGTCACTCTTTCCCTTTATCTCCTTTCTCATTCCTGAAGGTCTTAGTAAAAAGTTTACATAGCATAATCCTGAAATTTTGCAGCACAATGTCCTGAAGGGTTTTGCAACACCAACAGGAACCAGCCTCCTGTCCTATTCTTAGCCAATTATAGATAAATTCAAAATCCAAAAGATGATTCAATCCATTAGTTTCATGTTCTTATTGCTTGCGTCTTACATGGATATCCAGAAGTCTCCTTTCTGCTCTCTGCCTCCTTTTCTACCTCTCAGCTTTCAACCGAAGGTTCTGGCACATTGTGCTGTTATCTGTCTGTCCAAAGCCAGACAGGCAGGTTCCTTTCTCTATTCCTGGTAAGGCAAGGCTGGAAATGGACATTCTTTGGATTGCAGTTCTATTAGATAATCCAATTCCTCCCTCGCTAATATTGAGAGCATGATATGGCATAACTTTAATGGGCTTTGCTTAAACAAACGTTTCACACTGGTGTGAGAATGGGAAGAAAGTGATGAGGGGACAGAGAGTCCGACGCTTTCGTGAAAGTTTGCCTGCTCAGTATAATCTATAAGAGGAAACAATTGATCTGCCCAACACTCTTGCTCACATAGGGCACACTTCCACCTTTCTAGACTAAGAATTATTTCTGCTTCCCAGTAAGTGTGTCAAAGTGGTATATTAGTGACAAGGTGAAGATTTAAGGTTTAACTCTGAAAAAGCCAAAATAGCAAAACCCCATTATTGGTAAATATATATATGTATATATAAAAAATTTTTTTTGAGACAGAGTCTCACGCTATTGCCCTACGCTAGAGTGCTGTGGTGCCATAGCTGCAGCAACCTCAAAGTCCTTGGCTCAAGCTATCCTCTTGCCTCAGCCTCCTGAGTAGCTGGGACTACAGGTGCCTGCCACAACACCAGGCTAGTTTTTCTATTTCTAGTAGAGACAGTGTCTCACTCTTACTCAGGCTGGTCTTGAACTCCTGAGCTCGGGCGATCCACCCACCAAGAGTGCTAGGATGACAATTGTGAGACCTGGTGCCCGGCCTGTTAACTTATTTTTTATGTTCTTACGGAGTTGGAAAGGGACACACAATGCATTCCCGCCACATACATGGTGGCGTACAAAGCCTTGTGAAGGATACAAAAGAATCGAACTTCACTTCTTGTTTCTTAAGCTAGAAGTAGAAATAAGAAATACAAACATGCTTAAAAACCTTGGATAGCTTCTCATTTTCTATATAAAGTTCAAACTCCCTAGAATAGTACAATGGAGTAGATTATTGCTCCAATTTCTCAGTCCTTTGCTATTTAAAAAATTACATTTGTATCCTTTGCCATGTGATTTTGAAGTGCCACTGGATAGCATAGTTAAAATACACAATTAAAATACACAATGCCACCCTTAACTAGGGATGTGGCTTGCTTTGCCCAGTGGAATGTGGATGGAAGAAATGGAATAGAGTTTAAGAGGCAATGCTTGCAGCTTTGAACTTAAGTCCTTAATGTCACAATAACACATCTCGTATGTTGCCTCTTCCCTTAGCTTGACTCTGGGAATGAGAAGACACAGAGAGCTGCGTTAGGCTGAGTCCAGTCCAGCCAAGTTATACCCTGCAGGGCCAGCCAAGAGCCACAGGCAAGTTACACCTTTCATGTAATCCGAGCAATAAATAGATATCTCTTGGAGGAAGTCACTTCAATTTTGAGAGTTATTTACTACTGCAGCAAAAGTAAAGCAATACATATAGCGTCCAGAAAATTCAAAGTCTATTCCCACCACACCTTTTCAGTTCCACCTGCCACCCTTCTGCCTTTCACAAACTATGTTCCAGCCAAGTATGCTATTCCTTAAATGTTCCCCGTACCTTTCCTTTCCCGTAGATTTACTTATGAAAATTTCCTGGCCTAGAATATACATGTTCTAATGGGAAGAGCAGAGGCTTTAGAGTCAGATAAGCCAAGATTTGAAACCAGCACCATCACTCTAATGCCTCCGAGATCTTGTACAGATTACTGAGCCTTTCTGAATCTCCATATCTCTATACACATTTGGGGGAGAGAATTGAAAAAAAAAAAAAAACTATAGACTTTAAAATTAGGCCAGCTCACAGTCTCTGCTAATCATTGCTTTGAGCCAATTTCTTTGAACGTTATCCTTATAATCTGTAAAATAGGGATCACGGAGTTGTTAGGATGGTTAGTGACATGAACTTGGAAAAAAAGCTAGCACAACACTTGATACTCAGTCGGTCTTAATTAAATTTTTGTTGAGGCAAAACTTAAATGAATGAGTAAATACCGTCCAATGCAGCTGAATAAAAGATACTATAAAGCCATCTAAAAATAATTTTCAGATGAATAGACATGCATTCCCTCAATTGTACTTTATAGAACTTTAGTTTTCTCAAGATATGAAAATGTATTTATTGAGAAAAGGGTTCCATGGTAAAATAAGGTTAGAAAACCTTGCATAAAATATTTCCCTTTGGAGATTCATAAATGCACTTTAATAATTAAAGCCTTTGAGGAGTACTATGATAAAGAATCCTATTTCACTTAATTCACTACCTCCTAAAATTACTTGGTCATTTCCCCTTTACCTCCAGCTGGCACACCTGGTAACATCTGCTGGGCTCCAACGTTTTTCAGAACATGTCAAAATACCACAGACTGAGGGGGCTGAACAAAGAAGAATTTCTTTTCTCATAATTCTGGAGGCCAGAAGTTCCAGATCAGGTTTTCATGCAGTCAGTTTCTATGGAGGGCTCTTTTTCTGACTTGTAGATGACCAGCTTCTTACCATGTGTCCCCACACAGTAAAGAAAGAAAACATCTCTCTCAATTCCTCTTCTAAGGCCATAAGTCAATCTTATAATATTAATGCTCTACCCGTGTGGCTTCATCAAATGCTAATTAACTTCTAAAAGTCTTATCTCCAAACACAGCCACATTGGGCATTAGGACTTCAATGTGAATTTCCTGGGAAAAAGCAATTCATTGTGAATTTGATGGGAAGATCAGGACATAATTCAGTCCCTAGCAGTTGGGAAAGGCAGGCAAAACAGCGTATGTTAGGAGTTTAGTAGGGTGAATTAGCCTATGTCAGTAGAAAAAGGGAAGACTTAGTTGAGGTGGTAGGACTTAAATTAGTCTGGAAGCAAGAGTACATTTAGCAAGTTATGTAAGGGATCTATAAAATGGTCTGTTTTAAGCTGACACGTTTGTCAAATTATAGGAGTACAGGCAATTTGCTGACCCAGGCATAGCAGACAGAGGAACACGTGACTTATTTAAAGTTGGACATGTTCAGTCACCTCTCTGCCTTTGAATGTCTTCCTACTCACTTCCGATGTTGTTCTACTGAAATTTAGGAAGAAAAATTTATGTCATGATAATTATTTGGGATGCTACCAAATATAGAAAAGAAGAAATGAAAAATGAATTTCATGATCACCTTCTGGGCTCAAGCCAACTCCCTGCCAAGATATCTTCTGTTTAGAGGCGATAAATCTGAAAAAACAGTCACAAAGATGAACTTAAATTGGGCAGATAACTCAGCTCTGTGGATTAAGAACAAAGGACTGAGGCAACTGGAATTCTTGTTAGCCTTCCTGCATAAATGGTCAATTGGTTGATTCCAATGCTTGCTTTTGCCACACACCACAGTGCAGGGATAATGCAGGCACTGTAGTTAGCCATCTCAGAAAGCACTTCTCATCCGGTACCAGACTTTGGGTATCGTCAAGCCACCTATTTCTATAGTGAGAAGAGGTTTATTTGTTTGTTTTAAGGTAGTACAGTTTAGGAGAATGTTCTAGTACAAAACAACTTAGTATGCTCTGAACATACGTAGAATTGAAAATGCCAATGTTCACAGGAATCAGCATGGCAAATGCAGGTGGGTGAAAGTGGCCAAGTGCGAATAACAAGGAGGGGTGGGAATTGGAACAAACGGGTGAACAGGTGCTTAGTCTAAAGGGCCCCCCAATCCGGAATCCTAGTCAATGTGACCTTGTAAATATACGAAATGAGTGCTGTCATATCTCCTGATCTTTCAGGGAAAGCTGGAAATATGAGTTTTTTCATGAACTCTCCTAACCTTTAAACATTGGCAGAGGATCAAACATTTTTGAACCTTCTCTATGTAAGTATAAATATAGTCACCCACTTACCACACAGACATGTACATATGAAAACACAATTACAGGATAAATCCAGACCATAGGTCACCAGTGCTTAACCTGTAACATAAGCAATAAATACTTACTGGATGAAGACATTAAGCCCCAGAATATACTGCTCTTCCCTCCAGTTAAGAAATACATCGGTCCTGGTATCATCAGACCAATTGATAGGATCGTCAGAATCGTACAACATTGGTTTTTATCTTGGCTCCATGAAGAAAATTGGCTACTAAGATTTATGTAAATGATTGAAAGAAGTTACCACCAAATATTATTTCCTCTGTTATACAGATACTTCATAAAGATCCCTAGTGGAGATGTCATTATAGATGAAATAGGCATGGAATTTCACTGCCTGATTCAATGTCAAATTGGAAACATTACTACTCTTTCCATACTCTTTATGAATATTATTTCAAGATGATGACATTAAGTCATGCATAAAAAGTTATGTACATAATATGATGTCATTAGGATTTAATAGCAGGATGCATTACATATAAATCCATACCCCTCATAGCTAATATGGTTTTCGTTTATTTAATCTTTTTCCCTCCAAGATGGGCTACTAGTAACCTTGGAAGAAGATACCTCAAGGGGAAGGAAAAATCTGCCAAATTTTGAAGGATTTATTAAATTCTGGGTTTTCTATGCAAAACTGTGTTCCCTGCATTCCTTTCCCACATCTATCCTTTACCTCTCTTCCACCCAAAGGGAAAATAAGATTCAAGGCATTAACAAAATATGTCCTGTTCATTTCTTGAAGAATTTATTTTTGGACCATATTCCTCACCCCTCTTTACTGGGAAGGAAGGACTTTTTGCCTCCCCTACCAGATGTATGCCCCTCCCCCACATCCCATGGCCCCTGACCCCTAAGCCACACCAATTAGATTTTTTACTCCTATAATTGAATGGGATCCGAGAAACAGTCTGCATTCTTTTAAATATAGAGAACAGAAAATGATCATATATGATGTGGCCACCTTCTATCAGTCAAAGAATTAAGAGTAACGAATTCTGTAGAGGGATAGAGCAAACATTTGAGACAGGGAGAAAGTTCTGGGAACTACAATTCGTGTTTCTGACTGCATCTTAAGCCCTGTCAGCATTCATGTCCTTGGGGTCCTTGAAACAACTCTATGCCCCTATAAAAAAAATTCTCCCTTTTCCATTTTAAAGAAGGTTCAGATTTGTCATCAGGAACTGATCAGTTCAATAGCAGTTGTATTTCACAAAATTTAACAAGTTCAATGTGAGACATCCTACAACTTAAAAACCAAACAACCTATTTCACTTCAAAACAGCTGATTAGAAAAAAATCAAAATTGAGCGGTGCCTGTGGCTCAAAGGAGTAGGGCGTTGGCCCAGTATACCAGAGGTGGCGGGTTCAAACCCAGCCCCAGCCAAAAACTGCAAAAAAAAAAGAAAGAAAAGAAAAGAAAAATCAAAATTTGGTATATCTTAAGAGATACTGTCCCAAATTTAGTCAAAATTTTATAGAGAAAGTGAAAAGAAATATAGCAGGCTCAATGTTTAATTGAAATAGGGACCTACGTATGCTCAGCACAGTATAGACCACCACAGAACTGCAACCTCTACTGAGTTTTCCAGAGAAGTGAGAAACGCTAGGAAGTCAGCAGGCTGAATGACAGAATCCACCTTCAAATGGGCCCACTGAAATGTAAAATAAGCCAACAGGACAAGATTTATTCAATTTAAGGTCATTCCTGCTACCGTACCAAAATCTGATGGCAAAACCTTGCTGTAATTTATTCCACAGAAGAAGGCCCTGGCCTTGTTGTCTTTTCTGGGCTTCACACCCCCCTACCCCCACCTCCACTGTAGCTGTAGATTTTTACTTTTAATTTCACCCAACTCAACTCTTAGCTTTATAATGACTTCAACTGTTCAATATTTAATGAACCAATTAATTAAATAACATTTATTATGCTGTAGGACAGTGGTTCTCATACTTCAGTATGCATCAGAATTACCAGGGGAGCTTGTTAAAAACTCCAGGCGCCCACCAACCCAGAGATTTTGATTCAGTGAGTCTGCAATGTGGTGCAGGAATTTCATTTTTTTTAACAGTCATTCCTGCTGCATCTGATTTTAGGTGATCAGCTGACAATATATTGGGAGACATCACTCTAAGGATAGAGCATTCCAAGACTACACAGTCCATAGCAGTTCATAGAAGGTAAAGAACACTGGCAGTAGGTTACATCCCTGGCTTGTAATGTGTTGAGGGGCAAGATATTGCACACTTGAGACTCAGTTTCCTCATCTGTAAAATGAGAAAAATTATAATACCGACAGCATAGGGTTGTCATGGACATTACATGAAATAATGTTGATAAGCATTCATGTCTCACTTTATCCCAGTTGGGACTTTTGCTAATTCTAGATGCCTCCTGCTTTATTTGCCAAAAGTTCGGGAGCATTTGGGGAAAAGGGTCAGGCTCTGTTAAAAAAGAACTGTGGAAAATTCCAGAAGAGCCAATATGCATCCCAGTCTGTCCATATTCTGGGGAAGAAAATGCATTAGTCTGAGGTCAAATGAGAGATGTTTCCCATGTGTCCCCATCCCCTCAGTCACCTCAGCAGGTAAGAGACAGTACCATGTGAGGATAAGCAAGGATGGTCACTGCTACTGAAGTGACTCCCCAAACATCTCTATGGGACAAGTGTGACACTTTCCCACCTAAATGGTCCTGTACCGGGAACCACTTACAGCATATATACACAGATTTCACTGTCCTATTTTTAGGGGAAAAGTGGGTAGCTGCTGGCCACTGACCTTCACTAGCCCAGGGTGACCACCTTCTATCAAGAGCTTGCTATAACACAGCTGAGCTTAGCAATTTTAATGAGAAATCTGCTCCTGCCGGATTACTGTTCCCGGGCCACATCTTGTCAGCAATTCCTCAGGAAATTATTCAACCATCCCCAATTGCAAAGAAACAGATGGCGGACTGGAAAAAAAAAAAATACTCTGAAGTGTATGTGCCGGTAAAAAGCAAATTTAAGGACACAAAGGCCAGCGCTGACACAAATACCAAAAGTACTTTCTCCTCCAGAAAAATAGACTTGGGGGGATTTTTGTTTTCCCTCCCCTTTTAAACTGTGAACTGTGGCAGTCCTCCGTTCACAGGAGAGATTTGTTTGACATTTCGGAGCCATTTAACAGAGACAGCTTGTTTTCATAATATAGAATAATACTGATCAAATGTTCTCATGGAAGATCAAGTTTTCAAATTTGTATTAATGCCCTGCTTTTTTCCTCTAATGTCCTTTAACCAAAATTCTCGGATCACACTCTATTATGCCAACTGCCCATTAAGAAATGCTGAATTATTATTAAAAATTATCATGGCACCTGAGAAAATAGCAGTGTAACCCTCATGAATATTAAATCTTTTCATAATGATCAGTGTTATTACCATGAATACTAAATGTTATGAATTCATTGCAAATTCATAATGCTTAGTGTGAAAACTTGGCCTGTAACCAGAAAGTCTGAATTGTACTTGGCAAATGCTTGAATCAATTTTAGTTATGAAATCAGGGGAAGAAAAATGAATAAAAATTTTTAATCTTCAGTCTGAGAGGCCAAAGGGTTTCAGGAGTCTTTCGAAAGGAACGCCAGTTGCAATTTTGAAATAGTTCGTGTGAATGTTTGCATCTTTTCCAGAATTCCATCCCTACTTAATTATATTCCAATGAAGAAGAGCTGTAGGAGTATTAGGAAGGAGAGACTAGCACATACAGATATTAGTCTGGGGCATGGCATTAATTTTTTGGAGATGAGGACTACAGCATAGAGCGGGTGTGATTCTGACCTTAGAAGATATTTGGGGGAAATAGTCATCCAATAGAGCCTTTAGTTATTATAAACAAAGCCAACTGTTAGTCTTTACATCTCCCACTTAAGCAAGCACCAACAAATTTTGCTTTAATAACTAAACTGCACAGCTACACAAAAATAATGTATTTGTGCTGATTATGGTTAACTCATGGTCACATCTCTTTGACCATGAGTTTTTATATTCACGTGACATTCAGGGAAATAAAATGAGATGATTGCTTCTCAAGATATTCTAAAAGCAGAGTACCAAACAGAGGTTTAGACAAATAGATCTGAATGAAATTCTGATGGGAAAATGGCGCCCTCTCAGCAGGATTCTAAGTAAAAAACAGAGAATTGATAACAAAACTGTAAGTCTTCGTCTCTTAATAGGATAACATACAGCTATTTTTAATGAGTAATCCCCCCCCCATTCATGTCCTATGATCAAAACTCAATAGCCAGATTTTCAAGTTTCTACTCATGCAAAGAAGCTCCAATTAAAATTCTTTCCTTGAAAAATATGCTTCAAGATCCATCGATATCCAAGATATTTAGCATCCTTCAGAGATTAAGAGCATGTTCAATATAGATTTTAAGTACTGTAATTTTATCCCAACTACTTTAAGCACCACCTGAAATTTCACTGAAAATATCCTAAAATATCCTCA
Organism: Galagoides demidoff; assembly: GCA_963574575.1. Lineage (NCBI taxonomy): Eukaryota > Metazoa > Chordata > Mammalia > Primates > Galagidae > Galagoides > Galagoides demidoff. The sequence goes on along the minus strand of CAUYQV010059296.1, from coordinate 6,873 downwards.
AGAATTAGAAAAAGTTCTGATTGATGGGCAGATTTAAGCATCTCATGATTTCCTAAAACATGTTTTCACAGTCCTCAGCAATAATTCTTTAAGGTGATGGAGAATGGGAGACAGATGCTAATTTTGCCACTGGGAATTTCTATGAAGTTATAGGATGGCATTGAAATTGCAAAACAGCAGGATTTAACTAAACAGAACATCAATCAGTAAAGAACAGTATGGTGTGCCTGGAATCCATTCAGAATGTCCTCAGGGCAGATTCCAAGATATTTTTTTCCCTCTAAATTTTAACTCTCATAAGTAATGTCTTACATTCTTCCAGTAATTTCTTAAGTTATATAATCATGGCCAAGCAGGTGGCTCCCAAGTCTTACTCAGCTAACAACCACCAGTAGGAATTATGGTTATCTTCAGGATAACTATATTGCATTCCTCCTAAATTTATCCACATTCCTCTGGCATCTTCTGAATCCTTTTGGTTTCAATAAGACTTTCTCAACAGTTTCAGAGCTGCTTCAAATTCTGAGGTACTCACAGTAGAAATCACATAAAAATTTTTCTTAATAAATAACTATATACCTTGCAGCATTGTCATGAGGATTCAATTTAAAAAAAAAAGATTTGTAAAGCATATAGCACATGGACCAATTTCAAAATCTGCCTTAGTAAACACTTCAAGCATACTCTCTTATTTCTCTGTGTATCTGCAAAGGCCTGAGACAGGTACCTATGTTTTAAGTAAGTCTCCTTTTTATAAAGCCCACTCTTTACAAGATTGCAGATTGGAAGGAACAGACCCTTATCCAAACTAACTCAGATAAAGCAGAGCAATAGAAAGGATATAGTGAAAGGTCCAGGAAAAGCCTATGACAATCCAATAACCCGAAGGCTGTGTGACCAAGGCAACAATTCTGCTCTTCTCTGTCTTTCCTTCTGAAGTCAACTGGTCTCTCTTCCCTGCTTTTCTCCTCTTTGTCTTCTTTTCTCTCCTGTGTCCATTTGAGTGCCTGCTTTCCCTACTTATTAATCAGGCAACTATATAGCTGCAAATGCACCTCATCTTAGCCTTTTTGCTACGTGGTATCTTCATCCAACCATGTATGACCCCATCTGGACACACTCACCCTTGCAAGACAGGAATATGGTTTAGATCTAGCAGATTGGTTTTATCTCTGTCTGACAGGCTGTGGCAGGGGCAAGAAATGGGACAACAATGTGTATGATGAAGTTCACAGCTAGTCAAACCCATCCCTTCAGCAAAGGCTGTGACCAGGGTCAGCTCCAAAGCAAGAAGGAGTAGATTCGATAGAACCCTAGAGAAGATCTACTTAAATTCTCAAAAAGATGCTATCTTTGGCTTCCTGTTTCAGCATCAAGGGTCTGGAGGCATTAGTAAAGGTGTACTACGGTACTGTCAACCAATGGGCATGCATGCCTGTCATTCTCTCAAAATCTAAGGCTATGAGCCACCTGGAAAATTTGCCCCTGAACAACTGCAAACCAAATTCACTGTGCATTCATTATTACTTCAGATCACTGCATCTTGGGCTATAATTTCTGCCACTTGCAGGAGTCCAAGGACAGAACACTCATCTAACAAGTTGAGTGAAGCTACTTTATTATTCACAGATAGCGGCAAGGGACAGTAGAAGCCAAGGATTCAGAGTTCTCCAAGGCTCAGCAAAGCTACCCAGGCAGATGGAGTCTTGTCTTCATATGCCCCATGTTGCACTGCAGCTGAGGGACCCTGAGAATCAGCCCATCTGGGGTTTTATACCCTAAGGTTTTGTGACACACCAGGCGGAAATGTTGTAGGATGTTTTGTTCTAGTAGGAACAGAAACAGAGCACAGGATGTTCTAGCCAATTTCCCCTTACATTAAGATGTTGCACTTCCAACACATTCTAGCTATTCTTTAGAACATCACATGAGAATAGAGAAAGCACTAGGTCAGTCCAAAGACTACTCAAGGCAGAGAACTATTCCACAACAACCATGGAAATTCTCAGCCATCCCCAGAATTGGAAAATGGTGCTGAGTACATTCCCTTCCTCATTTCTTCTCCCACCCATTGTAAATATAGCTAGTCACTCCCACACACACACACTACACACAATCACCCTACTAGACAAGTCTACTCACAACTCACAGTCCATAACACAGCCTTCTCTTACTCCTTTAACCATTTGTTTTAAATTAAATTTCTATCCCCACCTTTCTTTGCACTTAGTTCCCTTAACCATGTCTCTAACCCACCATCATTTCTCAATTTCAGCCCTCAAGTCCAGAACTAAGTTGGGATCTGTATAGTATATATTAAGTCAAGTTATAGTGGGCAAATTTCATTGTCAGATGTCCACCATATAATATGCTTGACACTCAGAAGCAAGAAATATCACATTGATTCATTTGTTCCAAATTAGATTTACTCTGGTGCCAAGCCCTTCACTAATCAAAGTGTTAGTAAACTGAATCTTAGACAAACAAGTAGAACAGAGTCCAGTTTGAGGCACTAAGAAGAATAAGACATTAGTTTGAAAAAAGACCCTATCAGAGCAACATAAATTCTGCTAAAATTGATGCAAGACCAAACATCAAATTGATGGTGAAGCTTGGGTGGAAGAATAGTGAAATGATTAATGCTTTATGAAAAGTTTATGGGGATAACGCCCAAAAGAAAGCAGAAATTTACAAATAGATAACTCATGGCTCGGCACCTATGGCTCAATCGGCTAAGGCACCAGCCACGTACACCTAAGGTGGCGGGTTCGAATCCTCAGCCCGGGCCCGCCAAACAATGATGGTTGCAACCAAAAAATGGCCGGGTGTGTGGCGGGTGCCTGTGGTCCCAGCTACTTGGGAGGCAGAGGCAGGAGACTTGCTTGAGCCCAGGAGTTGGAGGTTGCTATGAGCTGTGATGCCATGGCACTCTACCCAGGGGGATAGCCTGAGGCTCCGTCTAAAAAAAAAAAAAAATTCATATACATTAAATTACCTTTTCTCTTGGGTTTCTTACCCTGATCTCTCTATTCGTCTCTTAATTCTTTATACTTTCTTCATATTCTTCTTTGTTGTAAAATCTGATACTTTGGCCCATGTTAAGAATGACAAATGGGATGGCTTACACCTGGCAGGCCGAGACAGGTGGATTGCTTAAGCTCAGGAGTTGGAGACCAACCTGAGCAAGAGCAAGACCCTGTCTACTAGAAGCAGAAAAACTAGCTGGGCCTTCTGGTGGTTTCCTGTACTTCCAGCTGCTCTGAAGGCTGAGGCAGGAGGATCTCTTGAGCCCTGGAGTTTGAAGTTCCTGTGACTTATGATGCCATGGCACTCTACCCAGGTCAACAGAGTGAAACTTTGTCTCAAAAAAAGAATGACAATGGCAGTGAGTCTTAATGTGGTATCCATGTTCTGTTTTTTCTCAAGTATGTGTATATTGTCTACCTCTCCTCCAAACCTCATCTATCCCTTTGTCCCCATAATAAACCCATGGCATTAATGAACTACATAAATGTAAGAATAAACATTCTAGGTCTTTGCTGCTTCGTTTAATGCTTATTTGACAGTTCTGTTCTATTGTATACTATTTTTATTTTATTTTATTTATTCTTTCTTTTTGTTTGAGACAGAGTCTCACTATGTCACCCTCCACAGAGTGCTGGGGCATCACAGCTTATAGCAACCTCTAACTCTTGGGCTTAAGTGAACTCTTGCCTCAGCCTCCCGAGTAGCTGGAAGTACAGGCTCCCACCACAACGCCTGGCTGTTTTTTAGAGACAGGTCTCCCTCTTGCTCTGGCTGGTCTGGAACACCTGAGCTCAGGCAGTCCACCCACCTTGGCCTCCCAGAGTGCTGGGATTACAGGTGTGAGTCACCTTGCCCAGTCTCGTTAATGTTTTAATAAAAGAAATCCCACGGTGCTACTGCAATGTGGTTTGCAGCTAATTGGTGGCAACCAGTTACAGATTCCTTTGTTCCTTCTCCACGCCCACTGCTTCAGTTGACTAGACTTTAAAAATTAAAATAAAATAAAAATAAATCCCCTTTTTACCTGATGTTCTGTTTTCTACTGCTGCATAACAAACCACTATAATATTCAGTGACTAAAAAAATCATCATTTTTGCTTTGCTCACAATTTTGTAGGTCAGAAATTCAGGAAGGCTTTGTGTGGGTGGTTTATCTCTGATGAACATGCTGTCAGCAACAGTGGTAGGACCAGAGGATCCACTTCCACTGTGGCTTCATTACTCAATGTCTGATCCTTAGCATGTCTGTCTATCTCTCTTTCTCCCTCTCCCCTTCTCTCATCCTCCTACTAATTGTTAATTGTCACTTTGGGGGGTGGGGGCAGAGACACAGTCTTACTCTTTTGCCCTAGGCTATAGTGCAGTGGTATCATTATAGCTCACTGCAACCTCAAATTCATGGGCTCAAGCAATTCTCCTGCTTCAGCCTTCAGCCTCCAGAGTTACTGCCGGAACTATAGGAGACTGCCATGATGCTCAGCTAATTTTTCTGTTTTTATTAGGGATTAGGTCTCACTCTTCCTCAGACTGGTTTCAAACCCTTGACCTCAAGCGATCCTTCTGCTGTGGCTTCCCACACTGCTAGGATTACAGGAGTGAGCAGAGGCACTGTGCCTGGCCTCTCCTACACAATTTTGTATTCTATCCTTCAAATTCCAACTCCTGTCAAGGATGTTCTCAGTTAGGAAACTGCCCGTTACCACTTAATCTACTCTGTAGCTGGTTTAGAAAGTTACTCCCACACTGTTTACATATATTATGAAATCCAGATAGCCACACCAGCTTATTACTTTCTCCTCTACTTAATAGGTGTCTATTTTCTTCAGTACTATAGTATCCATAGTTTCTGCCCTTTGGTATGGCACAGTTGAAAAAATAAATAAGTAGGGCGGCACCTGTAGCTAAGTGGGTAGGGCACTGGTCCCATATACCGAGGGTGGCGGGTTCAGACCTGGCCCTGGCCAAACTGCAACAAAAAAATAGCCAGCTGTTGTGGTAGGCACCTGTAGTCCCAGCTACCCGGGAGGCTGAGGCAAGAGAATGGCCTAAGCCCAAGAGCTAGAGGTTGCTGTGAGCTATGTGACACCATGACACTCTACCAAGGGCAATAAAGTGAGACTCTGTCTCTACAAAATAAATAAATAAATAAATAAATAAGTAAATTATAATGTATAAGCTTCTTCAGGGCAAGGATTAGAGCCACACTTATATATTTGAGACATAACTTCTAGTCACAGTCTATGTTTATTCCACACTCTTAAGAATTATCATATGTGGCTTGGTGCCTGTAGCCCAGTGGGTAGGGCGCCGGCCACATACACCAGGGCTACTGGGTTCAAACCTGGCCCAGGCCTGCTAAAAACAACAATGACAACTGCAACCAAAAAAAAAAAAATAGCCGGGTATTATGGTGTGCACCTATAGTCCCAGCTACTCAGGAGACTAAGACAAGAGAATCACTTAAGCCCAAGAGTTTAGGGTTGCTATGAGCTGTGATGCCACAGCACTCTACCAAGGATGACATAGTGAGATTCTGTCTCAAGAAAAAAAAAAAATTACCAGATGAAAGAGTGGATGACGTACACAGGAGGTGTTTATTTCGTTATTTGAAGATACAGCCACATACACCTAAGATGGCGGGTTTGAATCCAGCCTGGGCTTGCCAAAAACAACAATGACGGCTGCAACCAAAAAATAGCCGGGCATTGTGGCGGGTGCCTGTGGTCCCAGCTACTTGTGAGGCAGAGACGGGAGACTCACTTGAGCCCAGGAGTTGGAGGTTGCTGTGAGCTGTGATGCCATGGCACTCTACCAGGGGGACAGCTTGAGGCTCTGTCTAAAAAAAAAAAAAAAAAAAGTACAATTCAGTGGTTTTCAGTATATTTAGAGTTGTGCAGCCATCCCCAAAATCTAATTTTAGATTTCTATCACTCTAAAAAAGAAATCTTAGACCTGTTAGCATTCACTGCCTGTAATCCTAGCACTCTAGGAGGCTAAGGTGTGCAGATTGCTTGAGCTCAGGAGTTTGAGAGCAGCCTGAGCAAAAGTGAGACCCAGTCTTTAAAAGATAGCTGGGCATTGTGGTGATGGCTGTAGTCCTAGCTACTCGGTAGGCTGAGGCAAGAGAATCACTTGAGCCCAAGAGTTTGAGGTTTCTGTGAGCTCTGATGCCAAGGCACTCAACCCCAGGGTGACTGAGTAAGACTCTGTCTCCAAAAGAAAATAAAAAGGAAGAGATTTTTTTCAGGCAGCCATCTCATTTGTGGGTGAGTAGACTTTGTCTTTAAAATATTCTGATTCTTAGAAACATTTTTCATTGCATACATAAGAATTGTTATCTTGAGTCTTGCACCTAAGGATTCTGTGACACAGAACCAGTTGGGAAGCTATAACAATCCAGGTGCAAGGTAGTTTGAAGGGTGAGCAATAGCTGTGGATATAAAAAGAATCTGGATATATTGTGTCATAGAATTGGCAAGGATTTGCTATTAGTTAAGGGTGTGAGAGAGTATAATCATGCATGGCTTCAAGTTTTGGACCTGAAAAACTGGGAGAATGAGATGGCATTAACTGTGATGAGGAAGACAGTGACAAGGGCAGATCTGGTTAAGGAGGAGCTAGGGGCTCGGCGCCTGTGGCTCAATCGGCTAAGGCGCCAGCCACATACACCTAAGGTGGCGGGTTCGAATCCCCAGCCCGGGCCCGTCAAACAACAATGATGACTGCAACCAAAAAATGGCCGGGCGTTGTGGCGGGCGCCTGTGGTCCCAGCTACTTGGGAGGCGGAGGCAGGAGACTCGCTTGAGCCCAGGAGTTGGAGGTTGCTATGAGCTGTGATGCCATGGC
>CAUYQV010059293.1:0-59152 GCA_963574575.1 Galagoides demidoff | reverse complement strand
AATGGTCAGGCGTTGTGGCAGGCACCTGTGGTCCCAGCTACTTGGGAGGCTGAGGCAGGAGACTCGCTTGAGCCCAGGAGTTGGAGGTTGCTGTGAGCTGTGATGCCATGGCACCCTACCCAGGGGGATAGCTTGAGGCTCTGTCTCACAAAAAAAAAAAAAAAAAATTAAGAAAATATTTCATCAAAAAAGTAAAAAATAAATGTCACAAAGTGGGAAAAAACATCTGCAAAACATGTAACCAAAAAATGCCTGTGTCCAGAGTTCATACAGACCAATAAGAAAAAGAGACAATCCTTTGGAAAGATGGGCAAGCAATTTGAGTAAGTACATTGCAAAAATCACAAATCACCAAAAAAGAGATCCAAATGGTCAATAACTATATGAAAATGTGTTCAACCTCATTGATAATTAAGAAAATGCGGCAACAACCCAATCCCACAACACTTCTAGCACTTATTGGTAAAGCTACGAAGCAGCTGGAATGGTCACGTCCTGATCATGGAAGTTGAAACTGAATGGATCAGCCTTGAAACTTATTTGGTAGCATCTACTAAAGCTGAGGCCATGACCTGGCAATTTTATGATTAGGAAGACACCACATCCCAACAGAAATTGTGCGCATCTGTGACGAAAGACAGATCTGTTCGACCAATCTAGAAATAATCCAAATGTTTATTAACAGTAGAATGGGTAGATATGTAAAAATTTTTATATGACTGAGCCCCAGATGGCAATGAAAATGAACTACAGTTATGTGCACAAGGGTGACACTGAATGATAGAAGCCAGTCATAAAACGATATAGACATATGATTCCATTTATATAAAATGGAAGTGAAATGATCTATCGTGTTAGAAGCCAGAATAGTGGCTACCTATGGCAGGTAGGGAGTGCAGAAAGGGATTCTGGGATTCTAGAATGTTCACTTTAAAGATTTGACCTACATGGCCCAGCACACCTGTAATCCTGGCACTCCGGGAGGCCGAGGCAGGTGGATTGCTTGAGCTCATGAGTTTAAGACTAACCTGAGCAAAAGTGAGACCCTGTTCTACGTTTTAGAAAAACTGAGGCAAGCGGATTGCTTGAGCTGGAGTTGGAGGTTGCTGTGAGCTATGATGCCACAGCACTCTACCCAGGGCGACAGCTTGAGACTCTGTCTCAAAAACAAACAATAAAAAAGGTTTGATCTAGGTGAAGGTTATAAGGATGTGTTCACTTTGAGATAATATAATGAGCTGTCTCCATTATGGTTTATGTACTTGATTTATTTATGATTTGTAGACTTACTAACATGTGTATTTTATCTCATAAAATATTTTTAAAATATTCCTATGAATCACATCAGAATGGTTGCCTATAAGGAGGCAATAGGCATAGAAGGTGAGTATAAAAGAAAACAAATAGGTAGGCAGGTGGGTGGGTAGATCTGTACTAGCAACAGCTCTAGAATTTCGTGCTGTCTCCTATGGACACCAAGTACAGACAGACATTTAAATTTAAATTCAGTTTAATCAAAAATTCAGTTCACCCATCACATTAGTCCCATTTCAGGTGCTTGATAGCCATGTGTAGCCACTGCCTACCATACTGGATAGCACAAAATATAGAAAAGTTTTATCATCACCCCAAAGTTGTATTAGACAGGATAGGTGGAGATGGATGAGACCAGAAAGCAGAGGAGAATCTGAGAACCACTCGTGTTAAAGGGGTTATTGTAGAAAACAGACCAAAGTCACACGAGATCCAGAAGGTGACATTATGGAAGCCAAGGCATCAGATAATTTCAAAGAGGAAGTGTTAATGTCAAATGTTACAGAAAAGGAGCAAAGAAGCTAGAATCACGTGGCAAATTATAGGTCTTGTGAGAGTTTAGTAGTGTCAGTGCATATGGAAGTCAGACTGTGGGATCCAGAACATAAGGGACTGAAGTTAGAAATTGCCAGCAGAGGGAGGCGCCTGTGGCTCAGCAGAGTAGGGCGCCAGCTCCATATACAGGAGGTGGCAGGTTCAAACCTGGCCCCAGGGCTCGGTGCCTGTGGCTCAGGCGGCTGGGGCGCCAGCCACATACACCTAAGGTGGCGGGTTCGTATCCCCAGCCCGGGCCCACCAAACAACAATGATGGCTGCAACCAAAAAATGGCCAGGCGTTGTGGCGGGCGCCTGTGGTCCCAGCTACTTGGGAGGCGGAGGCGGGAAACTCGCTTGAGCCCAGGAGTTGGAGGTTGCTATGAGCTGTGATGTCATGGCACTCTACCCAGGGGGATAGCTTGAGGCTCTGTCTCAAAAAAAAAAAAAAAACCTGGCCCCAGCCAAAAAAACTACAAAAAAACTGCAAAAAAAAAAAAAAAAAAGAAAGAAAGAAATAGCCAGCAGACCTGAATTTAGCGTGAGACAGTAAATTCCCTCCAGCTGTGCCTGCTTTATAAAGGCCAGACAAGCCCAGGGACCCCCCAGGGATCTGAAACAGTGCCACCGGGGAAGATTCTGCAGGGAGAGGCAGAAAAGCTCAGACACACACAAACACACTTGTTTGGGCTCAGAGCAAGGCTGCCCAAGTGGGACTGGTGTGGTTTCTCTGACCATAAGGAAGTGGCCCCAGAAGTTATTTCCAGGGTCACCAGTAGGGTTTCTAAGAATTGATATGCTATGGGGTAGGGCAAGGGTGTGTCAACACACACACACACACACACTTAACCCACCCACACATTCCACATCCCTGGGCTCTGGAAGAAGTAAGAAAGAAGGTCCCAGGGTATTATCAAATACAGCGTATTAATTGGTGAGATTTCCCACCACCACTCCATTTCTGGAGACTCTAGCGTAGTGATCAACCATGGATTTTGGAGGAAAGAGGCTTTTCTTTAGGAACAGCTGAGAGGGGATAGAGGGCCAGAATCACCCCTGATTCTTCGCCCCTCACCCCTCATTTCTCTGAGTGTCTCAGAATACAGGACGGGTATCATACGCAGAGCATTTTGACATCTTGGTTTGTGATTGCTGTCTCCTCCTTGGGAATTACAGCTCCCTGTCTTCCCAGTCCTTATTTCTCTCAAGGACCCCTCTGCCCTCTCACGGACCCAGGCGTCTATCCTCCCCAGGCTCCCCTTCCCCATGGGTCTCCCATCCCTGTTGTTTCTTGTTATCACTGGTTTTCAATCCAGTCTCCTATTTACACACTTCATTTTCCTGGTTGGCTTTCTGTGCCAGTCAACTCTGAGCCTTTGTCTTTCCCTCTGGGAATTTGCCTCGGGTGGGCAGGGACATGGGTCTGAGCCCGGGGGAGAGTGGAGCTGCCACGAAGCCAGGACTTGTGATAAGAGAGGAGGAGTCCTGGGGACAGCAGCTGCCAGGCTGATGTCAGAGAGGACACTTAGGCCTTGCAGCTGCCATTTCCAAGGGAGACTCCCCAGCAAACAATGAGTCCCCACAGTAGGGAGGAGGAGAGCAGGACATGGGTCAGGCCAGCCCCAGTCAGTCAGGCAGAGCTGACTCCATCTCAGAGAGGCCACAGCACCTTCTGCCTCTTTCTTCTGCTCCCTGTGTACAGACTAGACCCTCATCTCCTCTCTTAGGCAAATTCTGGGGTGATGGAGAGGAATAGCTTAGCATCCAAAACCTGTTCTGCCAGTCTTTTTTGAGGACAAAACCAAAACAAAAAAAGAAACTTAAAACCAAATAATTTTTCAGGAAGTAGAATCTTGGTGTCTGCGTGGAACCAGGAAATGAAGGCCTCGCCCTTCACACACAGCCTCTGCCCTAGTGTCTACACTGCTGCCCGGCTTGGGACCACATCAGAAGAGCCTGCCCAAGGCAGTTCTTGAGAATTTACAAGTGCCCTCCAGGAGATTAAAAAATCCCCAATGTTCCCACCTCACAAAGGAGGAGTCTGTTGGACTGGGGGTAGAGGTCTTGCTTCCCACTCCATGGACCTCAGACCCCTGCCTATCCCATCACTTGTACCTCAGTGGTGCCTGGAAATAGGATGTGTGACTGGTGACCAGGACTTAGCCTGTGGGGACTGGGGAGGAGCCAGGACCCGGATATGGGACCTTCACTGTTGTTCCTGGCAGGAGCCAAAGGAATGATTCTGTCCAGTGAGCCAGCAAACATGACCAAATGATGCCTCACACCTTCACTCTCCACCCGGGAACCCAGGTTCTCAGCGCCCTGCTCCCCAGCTGTCTCCATCAGAGACCCACCCATCCAGGATTAAATTTCCCAGTAGCCTCCCAGGGTGCAACCACCAGCTGTCCTCACACTCTTTTCAGGATATTCACCCCCACCCCTTCTCAGGCCATTAGGGCTCCCCATTCCACCTGTCCCTGAGATCAGCAGTCTCCTCCGGGAAGTTGGCACCGTCTGCTTGGCACATGGCTCAGGGTGTGGTCTGAAGGGCCAAGAAACTCCACTATATATCCCAGCCCACAAACTGACCCTACAGCTCTGGGAACCTGCAGGTAAAGAAGGGTAGGATCCCCTTTAGAAGTGGAACAGCAGGTCCCTTACCCTTGCCCTTGGCTCTTACCTTCTCTACTCCACTCCCAGACCCATTGGAGAGCCAGCTTCTCTACACATGCACACACTGGCCCCTAGATCCAGCCTAGTTTGTCCATCTGCCTGACTTCTCTCCCCACCTTAACCTTCCTAGCGTGCAAGTGGTCCTTGTCCTTGACAGACAGACCAGAGAGGCTGTCTGTCCTCCCCTGTCTCCAGCAGGGGTAATAGACCAGCCCGCTATGACCTTCTCTTTTTCCCTATTGCAGGCATGGGTTCCCTGTGGAGATGGTGGACACTCTGGGCCGGAGCAACCCTCGTGTGGGGTAAGTCAGACCGAGACCCCTTCCGTGTCCTTGTTCCGATCTGGGGGACTCTGCCTGAGCCAGCACCTTCCGTTTGTGCCCCTCCACAAACCCATTTCCAATGTCACCTTAGGCTAACTGAAGGTTCTACAGAGAAATATGGTGGAATTCACCCAATCTCACTCTTTTTGAGGGGGAAGACAGTAAAAACCTTAGTCTCCAAACGCAAGGATGCAAGCACTGCCTCTTTCTTGGTTTTCTGCAACTCAGCTGAGGTTTTGATGCTAAGCCTCATTCTGCTGAGCTAATGAGAAATTTCACAAATGTCACTCTTGGAGGGATACGTCCCCCAGGGATACACTCAGGTCTAGAATCTTAGATAAAGCCAAAGTGTTGCCAGAGTAAAGAATTTGTCCACCTGACACTCAAGTCAGTCATTGGACAAGTGGATGAGAGGTCAACAACTTCACTTTTATTTATAGTAAAGCTAGCAATTCTGGAGAACAGTGAGGATGTCTCCCCAAAGAGCTGTACTTTTCTCCTGTTTCTCTTTGTTACTTGTATATGTTCACAGTAAAAGTAAGCATTAGCAATGTTATTAATCATTATAGTATATATTTGCTCATAGGTTACAAGGTTACCGAATATCCCCCTATGTTAAAGTGATTACTTATTCAAAGCATTCCTACTCCACACTAAATTTATAGTTAGTTACTGTTTAGTAAATGTGTTACTAAGTGAGCTTTCTGCAGTGGGTCCTTGACTGGTACCATGGTCCCTTGGAGAGTCCAATTTCCTTTTCTTTCTCTCTCTCTCTCTTTCTTTTTTTCTTGAGACAGATTCTCCCTTTGTCACCCTGGGTTGAGTGTTGTGGCATCATCACAGCTCACAGCAACCTCAGACTCTTGGGCTCAAGAGATCCTCTTGCCTCAGCCTCCTGAGTAGCTTGGGACTATAGGTGCCTGCCACAACACCCAGCTGGTTTTTCTGTTTTCAGTATAGATGGGGTCTCATTCTTGCTCAGGCTGTTCTCAAACTCCTGAGTTCGAGCAATCCACCCGCCTTGGCCTCCCAGAGTGCTGGGATTATCGGTGTGAGACACTGCACCCAGCCCAAGTGTCCAGTTTCTTAACTACATCTATGACAGAAGGCCTCAGACGTGAACGAACAATTCCACATGTTGGCATGTAGGCTCATCAGCCTTGCTGGGGCCTGTCCAACAGTGTCCTCTGTGTAATGGTCATTTAGGGTAACAGTGGCCACCATTATACCTCACTTTTACTATTCATGGGTCCATATCTATGGATCCCTGGTTTTTTGACTTGGAAATAATGGCTATGATTACAATATTAACTTTGGAATTGTAGAAGTTTTTAGTTGGGATTTAACCTAAGGAGCAGAGGGACAGGAAAGCAGACATGCTTTGTGTATAAGCAGCATGTTAAAAGGCCTAAAAGGAGGACACCCCACTCCATCCTACTTTGGCTATTGCCTTATGTACTTAGTTGATGTCAGGCAACCAGGACCACAGTTTTTATAGTTTACTGTCAATGAATCTTTCTTTCTGAGTTATGTCCTGGTTTGGGTTAATAGTTTGTAATTTCTTTTCTTTCTTTCTTTCTTTCTTTTTTTTTTTATTGAGATAGAGTCTCAAGCTGTCACCCTGGGGTAGAGTGCCACGCACAGCAACCTCAAACCCTTGGGCTTAAGTGATTCTCTTGCCTCAGCCTCCCAACTAGCTGGGAGTACAGGCACCCACCACAATGCCCAGCTATTTTTTTGTTGCAGTTGTTTAGAAGGCCTGGGCTGGGTTCAAACCCACCACCCTTAGTGTATGTGGCTGGCACTGTAACCACTGTGCTATGGGCACTGAGCCTGTACTTTCTTTTTAATTAGCTAATTATTATCTGAAAAATTAAAACAACATGTATCTTGAAATTTTGGCAACTATGATTATGTCTTAATAATAAGTAGTCCAGTGTAGTATGAGTTTTTAAGACTGTTTCTTTAACTTGTCCTAATTTTGTATTAATAGCAGCTATAGCTCGAGAAGTGGCATTTAAGGTTCCTGTCATAGCACAGACCAAGTGACCAATCTCAATATTAAGACCAGTTGTCATACAGGGCATTATAAAAGTGAATAGGGAGACATATTTAGCAGGACTGAACAGGTGTATGTCACTGTGACATGTGCTGGGCAGATGTAACTCTCCAGTATGCCTATTAGGGATACTGAGAAGGTATTGTGGATCTTGTACACAGGGCAGGAAAGGTGTGAGGTGCTCAACAGTGCAGGACCCTCCAGTAGTGTTAGCTGGGACATAGGCGTAAGTTCAGGGTCTATAAAGGAGAAACCATTCCCTTGGCAACTTCAGATATGTAACAGGGTAAGACAGGGTAGTTGTTTAATTACATAAGAGACTTGATTTGCCAGAGGCTGACAGTTAATATAACTCCCTGTAAAGCTGATATAAGAGTTATTTGGGGTAACTATCTTTAATTTCAAAGAAAACATTTGGAGGCTGGGCTTGGTGGCTTATACCTGTAACAGTAGCACTCTGAGAAGGCTAAGAGGGAGGATCACTTGAGCTCAGGAGTTTGAAATCAGCCTGAGCAAGAGTGAGACCCCATCTCTACTAAAAATAGAAAACCTAGCCGGGCATCATGGTGGGTCCCTGTAGTCCCAGCTACTCAGGAGGCTGAGGCAGGAGGGTCTCTCGAGCTCAAGAATTTGAGGTTGCTGTGAGCTATGATGCCATAGCACTCTAGCCTAGGCAACAAAGTGAGACTCTTTCTCAAAAAAAAAAAAAAACAAGAAAACATATTTTGGTCTTTTGTTATGGTAATGGTCCCTCAATTATATATACATCTATATCAGCCACGTTCAATTTTTTTTTCTTTTTTTGAGACAGAGTCTCACTATGTTGCCCTCGGTAGAATGCTGTGGCATCACAACTCACAGCAATCTCAAACTCTTGGGCTCAAGTGATTCTCTTGCCTCAGCCTCCCCTTGTAGCTGGGACCACAAGCGTCTGCCACAACGCCCAGCTATTTTTGTTTTGTTTTGTTTTGTTTTAGAGACAGAATCTCACTTTGTCGCCCTCAGTAGAGTGCTGTAGCGTCACAGCTCACAGCAACCTCCAGCTCTTGGGCTTAGGTGATTCTCTTGTCTCAGCCTCCTGAGTAGCTGGGACTACAGGTGCCTGCCACAATGCCCGGCTATTTTTTTGTTGCAGTTTGGCCGGGGCTGGGTTTGAACCCGCCACCCTCAGTATATGGGGCTGGTGCCCTACTCACTGAGCCAGAGGCACCATTTTTGTTTGTTTATTTGTTTAGCAGGATCCAGCCACGTTTGAACCCACCAGCCCTGATGCATGTGGCTGGTGCCCTAATTGCTGAGCTATGGGTGCCGAGCCTCTATCATGTTCTTATTTGTGTTTTTAAAGGAGGTTACATGTATTTTGAGAGTTTTAGGGGAGTACTTATCCATACTAAATACCTATTTTACACTGTTAAACAAAAATCTGATACATTTATTATATTGTGAAATAAATAAGTCTATGTATTTTCATCTTTTTTTTTTTTTTTGAGACAGAGTCTCAAGCTGTTGCCCTGGGTAGATTGCCATGGTGTCACAGCTCACAGCAACCTCCAACTCTTGGGCTTAAGCAATTCTCTTGCCTCAGCCTCCCAAGTAGCTGGGATTGCAGGTGCCTACCAAAACACCCGGCTATTTTTTGGTTGTAGTTGTCATTGTTGTTTGGCAGGCCTGGGCTGGATTCAAACCCGCCAGGTCCAGTGTATGTGGCTGCACCTTAGCCGCTTGAGCTACAAGCGCTGAGCCTGTATTTTCGTCCTGATGGAAAGTCAGAATGTCTACATTCTGAGAAATTGGTATAGTCCACCTGCCTTACCACCTGCCCTGCTCATGTCTAATTAACTGTCTAATTTAACATTTCCCCTGTGATTTGTAGAGCCTAGGTTTTAGGGAAATGGGCTGCTGACCACTCTGACCCCTTCTCAGTGAAGAAGGGGGCAGTGTGAGTAATGAGGTCTGCAATCAGCTGTCAGGGCAGGAGTGGATGTCTGTCTAGAAGGCCGCAGTAAATGGGCAAAGTAGTCTGTAAGCAGGGCTGTTTTTATACAGGTGGATATCTGGTAGTTGTAAATGTTGATACCTGGTGACCACCATCTGTAAGCAAATAGCCTCTAAACAAGAAGAAATAAATTTTGTTACTTGGTGAAAATATAGAGTCTGAAAATTAGAATTGGTCAATGTCTGGTGCTCCTTCCCTAGACAAACGGAAGGGAAGAAAGCAGTTTTCAAGTTTTGGAATATAATATGAATTAAAAGAAGTCATTTGTTAAGAATATGTCCAGCTACTCTAATAGCCAGACGCAGCAGAGCCAGCTAAGAAAGAAAAGTGGCTGGTGTTTTAAAAAAGTAAAGAGGACTTTTTTTTTCTTTAGTTCCAAATGAGTAACTGACCTTGGGTCTTGTTCTGAGCATTGATCTCTTATCTTGAGGACAGCCATATCTTAGCAACCACAGTTTTTAGCAGGCAAAAAGATAGAGAAACAGTTTAACAAACTTTGTACTTAATTCTATAGTGGCAGATTGACCCTTTAAGTTCTGAACATTTTTTTTTTTTTTTTTTGGAGACAGAGTCTTACCCTGTCGCCCTCAGTAGAGTGATGTGACGTCACAGCTCACAGCAACCTCAAACTCTTGGGCTTAGGCAATTCTCTTGCCTCAGCCCGCTGAGTAGCTGGGACTACAGGCGCTCTACAACATCCGGCTATTTTTGTTGCACTTACCACTGCTGTTTTAGCTCGCCAGGTCCGGGTTCAAACACGCCACCCTCAGTATATGGGGCTGGCATTCTACTCACTGAGCCAGAGGTGCCACCCCCCAAGTTCTGAACTTTTTTTTTTTTTGAGACAGAGCCTCAAGCTGTCTCCCTGGGTAGAGTGCCATGGCTTCACTGCTCACAGCAACCTCCAACTCCTGGGATCAAGCGAGTCTTGTGCCTCAGCCTCCCAAGTAGCTGGGACCACAGGCGCCCACCACAACGCCTGGCTATTTTTTGGTTGCAGCCATTATTGTTGTTTGGCGGGCCCGGGCTGGATTCGAACCTGCCACCTTAAGTGTATGTGGCTGGCGCCTTAGTTGCTTGAGCCACAGGCACGGAGCCCGTTCTGAACTTTTGATGTTATTTATTTGTTAGTTTAAACACATCTACAAAAACAAAAATCTAAGAGGGTTCAAACATAAGTCCCCCACCTTTTCTCCCCCTTCTCTGAGTCTCTGTCTGGTTATTAAAAGACCTTTGAAGGCCAGGTTTGGAATTCCACTTGTGGAATCTGAGGTTGCTGTACAAGCTTTTAGAGTTTATGTCACCTATCTGGGGCTGACTGGGAGATGAAGTGCACTGCCAAGATAGATTGTCCCTCCCTCGTGTCAGGATCTAAGTTAGGAAGGGGGGAGTTGAAAGAGACACCTTGTCTGGAAAGTAAAAACAGTGAGCGTAGGAGTGTAGAGCAGAAAGTCCAGCGAGTTTAAACCTCAGCAGGGCATAAAGTAAAAAGAAAGCATTGAAGTGTATCTCTTCCTGTGGCTCTCAGACAGAACTGAATTCCCTGATGGGTGTTAGATGGGAATGCCACCTCCAGGTCCCCTTCCTTGGGTAAGGAGGAGTCCACTCTCTCAGCTCCCCTTGATGGAAACACAGAAGTGTTAGTCATGTAAGTCTTATTTAATTCAATTACTAGTTTACAGTGATCATCCTCCTTGAACTATAACCTTTTTTCCCCCAAGTGACTGACTTTTCTTTTTTTGTTCTCTCAACTATTAGAAGATTTCTTATTTTTTTGCATCTGTATTACATACATAAAGAAAAAAAAACCTGTATATGTGGAATTTCATCTCATTTTTCTTGATCATTGACAATATAATTTAAGCTGTAAAATAGTATAATAATTTAAGAAACAATCCAAGGGCCGTATTTCTTCAGAGCCCAAAATATACATAGGCCAGTGTTACAATAGAATGTTAATTTCTTTTGGTCAGAAATTAGTATCTGTAAGTGCCCCAGTTA
Source organism: Galagoides demidoff (assembly GCA_963574575.1). NCBI lineage: Eukaryota > Metazoa > Chordata > Mammalia > Primates > Galagidae > Galagoides > Galagoides demidoff. The sequence goes on along the minus strand of CAUYQV010059293.1, from coordinate 48,252 downwards.
GACAGGATTCACCCCAATGGCTTTCCTCCAGGTATATACACATAAAAACAGAGATAAATATTACATATATAAAATAAATAAAAGCTTGAACACAGGATCTTGTTCTGTTTACCTGAATTTTGACAAAAGAGCTCTGGCTGTAAAATAGTATAGTAATTTAAGGATCCATTGAATAGTTATTTTTTTTATCATTAAGATTGTATAAAGGCCAGGCAGTGTTACAATAAAACCTCATCTTTCTCTTAGTCATAGGTGGGTACTCATAAGATGACTAATTAGAGAGAATGCAACCCAAAGGGCTACCCTCTGGAACTGACAACCAAGCCCCCATGGTTGGGCTCCGCAGAAAATATAGATGTTTAGACAACCAGACAGGGACTTTAACCCCTGTGCACAACCAAACAGGGACTTGGACCCCTGTGTATGACCAGACTGGGACCCGACCTCTGTGCACAAGCAGACGGGAACTCTAACCCCTAAGCATGCCTGAATAAAAGTGAGAAGGATCTCTATAAATGTGAGGTGATGGCAGAGCAGGAGGATACTCCACCAGCTGTTCCTCGAAAAAAGTATTTCAGCAGCGCTGCACAGAGCCTCAGGGAGGCGCATCCCAGTCTCGCCTGTCTAGGTGTATGGGTGGGCCCTAGGCACGTCTACATTCACCAAGCCACCCAGCCGATGGTGCCTTTGTGGTTCCCAAAATATGTTGCTGGATTAAGGCGTCTGTCCATCTGTCACCTAAGTCAATCAACAGAAAAGGTGACGAGAGATCAACAATTCTACTTTTATTTACAGAAAAGCCAGCAATTCCAGAGAGCAGCAAGGATATCCCCTCAAAGAGCTGTTCTCCTCTCCTGTTTCTCTTTGTTATTTTTATATTTTCACAGTAAAAGCAGCATCAGCAATGTTATTATGCATCACAGAACACCTTAAACGCTTTCCTCCTCACAGGTTACAAGGTTATACAATATCCCCTGATCTTAAAGTGGTTATCTCTTCAAAGCATTCCTACTCCAGACTAAATTTATAGTTAGTGGCTCGGCGCCTGTAGTTCAGTGGCTAGGGCACCAGCCACATACAGTTGAGTTGGTGGGTTCGAATCCAGCCTGGCCAACGACAACCAAAAAATAGCCAGGCGTTGTGGCGGGTGCCTGTAGTCCCAGCTACTTGTGAGGCTGAGGCAAGAGAAATGCTTAACCCAAGAGCTGGAGGTTGCTGTGAGTCGCGACACAACGGCAGTCTACCGAGGGCAACATAGTGAGACTCTGTCTCAAAAATAAATAAATAAATAAATTTATAGTTAGTCACTATTTACTAAGTATATTATTAAGTGCACTTTGTACAGTGCACTGTACACATATGTTGGCTGACACCATGATCCTTGGAGTGTCCAGTTTCTTAATTGCATCTCTGACAGAAGGCCTTGGACCTGAACGAACATCTCCAGATGTCGGGATATAGGCTCATCCGTCCTCGTCAGGGCCTGTCCAGCAGTGTCCTCTATGTAATGGTTCTTTAGGGTAACAGTGGCTGCTGTCAAAAGTTCTGGAGGAAAGATGAGATATTAGAGCCCTCTAGACATCAGTCAGCATTCGTCTAGGTTACTTTTGAAAGGTCCATTGTCCCTGATTCTCCACCCCTCTGGGATACTGGGTTATTCTTCAAGGCTCCCCTTATTTGGTAGGTAGTTAGTCCATAACCCCACACTCTCTACAACATTCCTCAGACTCCTCTCTCTGTTCTCAGCCCTGGGGAATCTCTTCTTCTAGTTGGAATCTTGAGACACCCCTGCATCCTTCTATTTCTGGGAAACATTTTGTCCACACTCTCATAATCCCTTTCTTTCACCCCCTTTACCCAAACCCCCAAGTCCTATTAAAATGGAAATCACACACCAGCACCTGAATCGAGCCTGTTTGGGCTCCACAGTGCTTAAAATGATTTGTGGTTAGAGATTTCACATCACAACACTGATCACCAGTTTCTCTTGAAAAACAGGAAGATCTGGCTTAAAAAGAAAAAGTCCACAAGTCTTCATAATAATGACAAGTGAAGGCTGTGGCAACGACCCACTTTAGATGGCATGAGAGTGCTCCAGTTCCCACAGTTGACACCCAGACAGGGTCACAGATTAAAGTTACCTTCCTGGCCCAGTCAGTGCTTGGGTTTGACAGCCCTGTATGAAGAAAGCATTTAGGCTTTTGGAAAACAAAAGCTACGGTCTTGTAGATGAATGCTGTAAGCATCAGAAGAAAGGAAAGAGACGGCAGGGGGAGCTCGAGTTAATATTTCAACATGAAAAATAACTTTTTTAAAATTAAAAAAAGAAAGAGGCTGGGCGTGGTAGCTCACGCCTGTAATCCTAACACTCTGGGAGGCCGAGGCAGGTAGATTGCTCGAGCTCACGAGTTTGAGACCAGCCTGAGCAAAAGCGCGACCCTCATCTCTACTAAAAATAGAAAAACTGAGGCAAGAGGATTGCTTAAACCGAGTTGGAGTTTGTTGTGAGCTATGATGCCACAGCACTCTACCCAGGGTGACAGCATGAGACTCTGTCTCAAAAAAAAAATTTTTTTTCAACACGTTTCTGGGCATAGGGCGAGGCTGCTTCTATGGTGGGGAGGACTGGATAAACAGACACAATTGGGTTTTCTCGCCCCAGGGTTGGGCCAGGAGGCCTTGGAGGATGTCAGAAACCCTGAAGGGAAGGAATTCCTCGCTGCCTTCCTGCAGAACTACCGTCCTGGCTACGGCTCGCCGACTCTCTACCTCTTCATCACCAGTCGGTCAGAAAGTCCAGCCTCGGTCACCATCCTCAGCCTGGCAGATGACACCTCACATAAGGTCACAGTGATTCCAGGGGTGTCAGTCATGGTCAGCATCGGTAGCAAGGCTGAGATGAGCGGGAGCGATATCTTTCACCACGCGGTGATCATCCGCTCCGACCGCAGCATCTCCGTGCAGGCGTTAAACGCTAAGCTCCAGTCAGCAGAGCTGACGCTGCTGCGGCCTGTCCACACCCTGGGCACTGAGTACTTTGTGCTCACACCACCTGGCACCTCAGGTGGCAATGTCAAGGAGTTTGCCGTGGTGGCCGGTGCAGCAGGTGCCTTAGTCAGCGTCAAGCTGACGGGGTCAGTGACATTCCAGGGTGATGTCTACCCAGCAGGCAGTGTCCTCAGTATGAATCTGCAGCCCTACGATGTGGCCCAGGTGCAAAGCACAGTTGATCTCTCGGGGTCAAAAGTTACAGCCAGTAGCCCTGTGGCTGTCTTCTCTGGTCACAGCTGTGCCCAGAAACACACAAACTGCAACTATGTGGTGGAACAACTGCCACCCACGTCTGCCTGGGGTACCTCCTACGTGGTGCCCAGTCTGTTCTCCCAGACCCGCTATGATCTGGTCTACGTTGTGGCCAGCCAGGCCACAAAGCTGACCTACAATCTTGGAGGTACCCCTGGCTCCCGTGGGCTCCAAATGGGTGATGTGTTAGAATTTGAGATCCGTCCATCCCGGCCACTCTACCTGTCTGCAGATGTGGGCATCCAGGTTCTGCTATTTGGCACAGGTGCCATAAAGAATGGAGTGACCTATGGCCCAAACCTAGTCGTGGTCCCAGATGTGACCACCTATTGCCCTGCCTATGTGATCAAGAGCATGCCAGAAACTGAGGGCAAGGCCCTGGTGGTGGCACAGACAGATGCCACCGACAAGCTGACTATAGACAGGCAAGCTCTGGGGAAGAACCTCAACTGGGTGGCTGTGCCAGGCAGTGAGTTCTCATACACTGAAGTGGACCTCGGCACTGATGGCAAAATCCACACGGCCACAGCCCCTACCAACTTCGGGGTCCTTGTCTTCGGACTGGCCCAGCATGTGAGCTTCGGGACAGCAGCTGATTGTAGACAGAGTGAGTGATGGGAAATGACCCCGACCCTGTCCACTTGGTGACCCTGTTCCCACCCACCTACTCCTCTCTTCTGCGGCTTCCTGACTTAGCTGGGCTGTCCACCCCTCAACTGTATCCTCCCTGACATCCTTCCTTAAGTCTCCCAGCCCCTTCCCTCCCCCAAGTAACAATACTCTAAATATTTAGCAACCAGCGTGACCCGGGGCACAGTCAGTCAAAAGAGACACCAGCCAGAGCCCTGGGGCAGGATCCAAAGCCCCACCATGCCGGCATCAGCCCTTTTCTATTAGTTCCTTTGGGGAAGTATCCAAGGGGAGAGCCAGGGTGCCAAGAGGGAGTATCTTTGGTGGGGGGGGGGGAGTGGTATCAGGTCAGTAGCTTCTTACCAATCAGTCAAAAACATTTTGATATTTTAGCAACTGATACAGCTATACCAGTTGCTAACTGCCACTCCCCCCACCTCATGTAGGAATGTTGGTGCCCACACTCGGGAGGTCTAAAAGCACAATAATACCTTATCGGAGAGGAAGCATCTCTCAGTATACCAGGGATCTTTCTAGGTGCTTCATGTTTTGACATAGTTAACATAAGGACCTGGCAGTATGTGTGACCTCCACCCGAGGGGTTGCCACCAGGTGTCTAAGGACACAGATGCTACAGATGCCCAGTTCTGCTTGTGTGACCTTGTGTGAAGCCCTTTACCTCTCTGGGCTTCAACTTCCACATCTATAAAATGGGGATGATAACTGCATGTCCCTCCCTGGGTTGTAGTGAGGGTGGAATGAGTTACTCCTTGTAAAGCTCTTAGTGGCATCTGGTGATGAGGACTATGTCATGGTGAGCTGTTATTGTGAGGAGTCAGAGGGCAAGAATTTTTGAAGATGGGGAAGCAAATGGAGAAAGGGCTGTCTTTTCCTGCGTGGTCTCCCCCAGGCTAGTAGCCCAGACACTGGGGTTCCCAATCCTGGCAAAACCACCCCTTCTCCTTGCCCCCCAGAGCATGGAAGCCATCCAACTTCAAGGGGCCACTTTGGGCTCTAATAGTAGAAAGGGGGAGGGGTGGGCGGTTAATTACAACAGGTGACCCTCAATTTAACACCTGGGTTCAGTTCCAAATCTTACTAATTAAGTTTAGCTTAGTTAAACCTGACCGCTTCCCACATCCTATGAGGAAGGTATAGGCACAGAGGGTATAACTTCCCCAGTGTCACAGAGCTAATCAGTTGAACCAGGATTCCTTCCCAGGCAGCCTGAGTCCACAGTCATTTCTATTCCACTGAACAGTCTCTGTCTCTCATTTTCTGTCCTTAGAAAACATTCCTTGTGGTCGGAAGGTAGGGAAGAGAGGGAAAGCTGGAGAGAAAAATATTCAGCAATAGATCCTTCTTAGTGCCTTCCATTCTTTTGGGCTGAGCTGTATTAAACTGAGGAATCAGAAAATCTGGGGTTTTCAGAGAGGCCTGAGCAGCTTTCCCCCTTCAAGCTTCCAAACCTGTTTCCTCACTTCTAAAATGGGCAATTGTGAGAACTGTCCAAGCTTCCTAGGTCAGGAGAGCTCCAGGACTCCTGCCCCGTGGACACTTCTGATCCTCTCTTTTGGCTGCCCTCCCGCTCCTTCCCTCCCCAGCTCAGACATCCCCAGAGGAGCCCACCTGCGAAGGCGTGAAGTGTGCAGCCGGGCAAGTTTGCCAGGTGGCAGACGGGGAGGCCAAATGCGTGACAAAGCCCACGGCTGTCTGCAGCGCCCAGGGTGACCCCCATTACACCACCTTCGACGGCCGTCGCTATGACATGATGGGCACCTGCACATACACGATGGCCGAGCTGTGCAGCGAGGACGACACCCTGCCTGCCTTCAGCGTGGAGGCCAAGAACGAGCACCGGAACAGCCACCGAGTCTCCTACGTGGGCTTGGTGACTGTGCACGCCTACAGCCACTCAGTGTCGCTGGCCCGCGGGGAAGTTGGCCTGGCCAGGGTAAGTGTCTTGAGGTTTCTGGGTTTTACATCCCCATGATCCCTAGCCCTTACCGATGGGGTGGAGTGTGCAGGGAAGTGGGCCACCAGGGCAGGAGGGTGGGGAAGGGGGATTCAAAAATCAGTGGCAGAACTTTCAAACCTCTTGCAATTTCACTTCTAGAAATTTTTAAGTGACTAAGAGGAAAGGTTGGGGGGGGGTGTATGTGCCAACATGGCTCACGATAACAAAAAAAAAAAGGAGGAGATGAAACTAAGTATATAACAACCAGGTATTCCAGTGACGCCTTCCCACTTTGCAGGTGTGTTTCCGAGCACTTCCTTTTACATTTAATGTGCACAGCCACTCTTTGGGGTAAGCATTACCATCAGGAACACGTTCAGATGAAGCAACTGAGCTTGAGAGAGGCAGGTGACCCTCCCAGGACTCACTGAAAGTAAAAGGTGGGGCTAGGGACACAGGCAGGCTGGTTCCTGCATCCCTATTCCTAATCCAAAGGCTGTTCTGCCCTAGAAATGGCTTACTACTCAGCCCACACAAATAACACCCTTTTCCCCACCATTTTATTGTGAAAATGTTAAAGCTTCCAAGAATGTTATATAACCATTGTACAGTAAACACTTGCATGCCGGTCACCTACATTCCAAATGTTTTACTGTTTTTGATTCATTTATTATTTTACTTTATTTTATTTTTGAGACAGAGTCTGACTCTGTCACCCTGGATAGAATGCCGTGGTGTCATAGCTCACAGCAACCTCAAACTCTTGGGCTCAAGAGATTCTCTTGCCTCAGCCTCTTGAGTAGCTGCAACTGCAAGCACCCACCACAACACCTGGCTAGTCTTTTCTATTTTTAGTAGAGATGGGGTATTGCTATTGCTCAGGCTGGTCTTGAAGTCCTGAGCTCAATCAATCCTCCCTCCCAGGCCTCCCAGAGTGCTGGGATTACAGGTGTGAGCCACTGTACCCGGCCATGTAGGGCTTCTTTATGCCAATACACATATAAGCAAATATAAACATATATTATCCGTCCCATTTCTGGTCAAAGCTGCTGTACCATATGTTCTGTTCCGCACCTTGCTCTTTGCACTCAGCAGTACATTCAGCTACTTCCCTATCTGTGCATGAGAAGTCTCTTTCCTACAGCTGCACAGTTCTCCAGTGGATGGATGTCCCGTGGTTCATTTAATCAGTCCCCTGGGGATGGCCATATTGTGTACTATTATAACCATACTGAGTGAATATTATTGCACCTCCATTATTTTGCAGGTAAACCTGTGAGATTAATAAGCAGGTGCATAAAAGTAGGTGCTCTTGAGCTCTAGAGGGATTGAGCACAGTTCAGAGACCACTTGTCTTAGGAGAGGGGCAGATTTGAATAGCCATACTGGACTGACAGCCTTGAGCATGGGGACTGCAAGCCGTCTTAGTCACTGCAGTGCCCCCAGCACTGCCTGGCACAGAGCAGGGCTTGTACAGTCTTTGCTAAATGCCTGGATGAGTGGATGGATGTTCTGTCTTCCCTTCAGGCCGTTCCTCATGCTGTCCTCTCTTCTTTTTTCATATTCCATTCTCTTGGCTAAGGCTTTCTCAACCTTCAGGTCTCAGCTGTGGTGCAGCTCAGAGAATGTGCGAGAAAAGGGTTGCCCAGGGCACAGAGAGACACACTCCTCATTTTCTGGTGCTGAGTTCAGGCTGCTTTAACAAAGTACCGTGGCCTGGGAGGCATATAAACAACACATCTTTTATCTCTCATGGTTCTGCAGACTGGAAGTTCGTGAGCAGAGTGGCAGCATGGTCAGGCTCAAGTGAGGGCCCTCCTCCTTGTTGCAGACCGCCCACCTCTCACTGTATCCTCACATGGTGGAAAGAGGGCAAGGGAGCTCTGTAGGGCCTCTATTATAAGGGCCTAGTCCCATTCATGAGGGCACCATGCTTAGGACTCAATCACCTCCCCAAGGCTCTACCTCCTAATGCCATCACATTGTGGGTTAGGATTTTAACATATGTCTGTGGTGGGGGACACAAACATTTGGTTCATAATACTAAGCCAGATGGACAGGCTGGTGTCTCTCTCCACTCCCAGTTTTCCTGGCTGTCTCTCACTGGTTCCTCAAGGATCAGCTCAGCTCCCTCTTCCTCTGGGAAGCTTTTCTCAACCAATACAATTGGGCCTGGCCCCTTTTCTAGGCTCAGGCAGCTGCCTGTCTCCCCCATCCCAGCCCTGACCTTTCTGCCTGCCCCACCATTTCAGCCCTGACCACTCTGAACTGTCACTGTCTGTTGATGTGTATGTCTCCCACAGTGGACTGGGACCTGGAGCCTCATGAGGTTGGTGCCTGAGGCTCTCTTGGTCACCAGGGTATCCCCAGGATCTTCCAGCTCAAGGCCAGTTACAGAGTGAGTGCCCAGTGAATGTTTATCTAATGTGGTAATGAATTCATTCATTCATTGAGGGCCTGTGATTCTACATCGCACTGTTCTAGACACTGGATTTAAAGCAGTGATCAAAGCAAACAAAAACTTTTCTTCAAGGACTGGCATTCTGGTAGAGTAAGACAGATGACAAACAGCATAAATTTGAGAATTGCATTTTAGAAGGCTAGGAGCGATAGGAAAAAAGTAAAGCAGGGTGGTCAGGGATGGCCTCACCTCATCAGTGGCATTTGAGCAAATATTTTATAGTAGCTATGAGAGTGAGCCATGTGCATATCTGGAAAAAGAATTTCAGGCCATAGGAACTGGAGGAGCTATCCTGAGGCTCAGATGACAGCAGCAGAAAGGGGTCCTGGTGCAGCCAAAGCAGGGAAGCAAGGGGGAGAGCTGAAGGGCAGATGGCACAGGCACTGACCATCCCCTTCCCACCCACTCTGCAGATCGACAGCCAGCGTTCACGCTTGCCGGTCTCCCTAAATGGAGGTCGCCTACGTGTATACAAGAGTGGGACTCGGGCTGTGGTGGAGCTGGACTTCGGGCTGGTAGTCACCTATGACTGGGATTGCCGGCTGGCACTGAACCTGCCCGAGAACTTCCAAGGCCAGGTGTGCGGGCTGTGTGGCAACTATAATGGTAACCCTGCTGACGACTTCCTCACCGCTGATGGGGAGCAGGCTCCTGATGTCATGGAGTTTGCCAATAGCTGGAAGCTGGATGACGGGGACTACCAGTGTGTGGACGGCTGCCAGGACAACTGTCCCTCCTGCACCCCAGGCCAAACCCAACACTATGAGGGTGATAAACTCTGTGGCATGCTGACCTCGCTTAAGGGCCCTTTTGCTGTCTGCCATAATACTTTGGACCCACAGCCCTTCCTGAAGGAATGTGTATATGACCTGTGCGCAATGGGTGGAGAGCGGCCCAGCCTGTGCCGGGGCCTCAGCGCCTATGCCCAGGCCTGTCTGGAGCATGGCATCTCTGTTGGAGACTGGAGGTCACCAGCCAACTGCCGTGAGTGATGACCTGGGTAGGGGCTGGGAGCACATTGGTGAGGGGCAGGGGACACCTTTATCTCTGTTCAGAATCTTAGTGCTTATGGTTCAGCGTGGTGCTGGGCAATGCTACGGACCTGGCAATGGCCAAGACAGCCAGGTTGTGCCCACAATGAGCCTAAAGTTGAGGCAGACATATCAATAGGTAGTGATAGTCTAGATGGGTTAGGGCAGGATGGAGGGCACAGACAGGTTGGGACAGGATGGGGGGGCATGGACAGAAGGGTCGCACTGGGATGGGAATAGTGCAAGGGAGCTATGGGAGACCAGAAAAGGTTCCTGACCCAGCCTGGAGAAGAGAAGGTCAGGAAGGGTTTTCTGGAGAAAGGGATGCCTGATAGTAGCCAAGAAATGCCAACAGCACTTCCTTTGCTGGTAACTCTGCCACCTGCTTAACGAAGTTCAAACTGGTTAGCCAGATATTCATCCATTTAACCATTCATTCAACAAGCATTCCTTGAACCCCCCACTTGGCCCCATGCCATGCCAGTGAGGTTGAGAATACAGTGAAGACCAACACAGACTTGTTCTTTTCCTTGTGAAGTTCCCAGAGAAAGTTCAGGGAAATAAAGGATGGGGGAGGGGGAGGTGAGGGAGGAGGAGGCAGCCAGGCCAAGGTCCAGGGCTAGAGACAGAGACTCGGGAAGAGGAGTCATATGGAGGAGCATGGAGGTCATGCTGGGTTTGTCCTGGTCACTCCTGTGCCACAGTGCCCAGTAAGCCCCCTACTCTGAGTTCCCCAATGCCTGGCTCAAAAGGAGAACCAGTGAGTTCCATCATCCACTCATTCACTTCTGCAGCATTTCCGGAGTATCTGCCATGTGCCAGGCCCTGTTCTTGGTGTTGGGCATTCGGAATCGATTGAGACAAACCAGGTCCCCAGCCCCACAGAATTTATATCCTAAAGTTCATGTAATAAAAGTGACTGGGAAGCTCGTGAAGAAGGTGGTCAGGTGAGGCCTTTCCAAGAAGGTAACATTGGAACTGAGAACAGGGAAGACAAAGGAGTAGGCTAAATACTAACAACAACATTCACAGAGCATTTCCGTATAGATTTACTCATTTAATCCTCACGACAGCCCTGTGAGGTTTGTGCTATATTATCCCATTTCACTGATGGGGCGATTGGAGTCATTTCCTCATGATGAGAGAGCTAAGAAGAGGGAACTGGGATTTGAACCCAGGCCATCTGGGCTCCAGAAGCCTTTTTCTTTCTATCTCTTGCTGCACTGCTTTGCCAAAGAAAGCAGAAGGAACAGCCAGTGCAAAGGCCCTGAGGTGAGACTGTGAGGACCAAGGAGGAGAAAGAGAATGGGCTGGGGCAGGGGCAGAGTGAGCCAAAGGGAGAGTGAGAGATGAAGGCAGAGAGGTGGTGGGCAGATGGTGCAGGGGACCATCCTCTTGGGGACAGGCAAGACTCTGGTTTTTACCCTGAGTGAGTTGGAGTCACCAGAGGGCTCTGGGAGTGGGGAAGGACCTGATCTAACCCAGGTGTTCACAGATCCCTTTGGCTGAGGAACAGACTGTGGGGGCAGGATGGAAGCAGGGGGCAGGACCAGGCAAGGAGGAGGCTTCTGTGGTGTATGGATTCAAGAGGTGGATTCTGGACAGATTTTGAATATGGACCTCACAGGATTTACTGACCGATCGCTTGTTTAGTGAATGGTGGTAGAAGGCAGGGCGGAGAGTTAACTGCATCTAGAGGGATGAAAATGTCATTAACTGAGACTGCCAGCTTTGTGGGAGGAGCTGGATGTGGGTAGGGAAATGCTGGGCGCCCTTCCCGACGGGGCGTCCCACTGCACTGGCCTGACGCCCCTCACCTCCCCCCATTTCCCATCTCCCGTGTCCACAGCCCTGTCCTGCCCAGCCAACAGCCGGTACGAGCTCTGCGCCCCTGCCTGCCCGGCCACCTGCAACGCAGCAGCAGCGCCGTCCGACTGTGCCCAGCGCCCATGCGTCGAGGGCTGCGTGTGTCTCCCCGGCTTCGTGTCCAGCGGCAGTGACTGCGTGCTGGCCTCGTCATGCGGCTGCGTCTTTCAGGGCCGCCTGCTCGCGCCAGGCCAGGAGGTGTGGGAGGACGACGAGTGCCAGCGGCGCTGCACCTGCGACGGCACCACCAATCAGGTGAACTGCCGCGACACGCAGGGCTGCCCTGCGGGCGAGCGCTGCGACATCCAGAACGGCCTCCTGGGTTGCTATCCTGAGAAATTTGGGACCTGCAAGGGGTCCGGCGACCCGCATTACGTGAGCTTCGACGGCCGGCGCTTCGACTTCATGGGCACCTGCACCTACCTGCTGGCCGGCTCCTGCGGCCAGAACGAGGCGCTGTCCACCTTCCGAGTGCTGGTGGAAAACGAGCATCGGGGCAGCCAGACCGTAAGCTACACGCGCACCGTGCGGTTGCAGGCCCACGGAGTGGAGGTGGCTGTGCGCCGGCAGGACAAGGGGCAAGTCCTGGTGAGTGATACAGGACCCAGGGATGGGTGCAAGAGCGAGAAATCCCCATCCCGGGTGGAGCTAAACACCTGTTAGATCTCGCGGCCAGTGGTCAAGGTGCAGGTCCCCAAGCCAGGTGGTGCTGTGTGACATTGTCTCTCACAACACCTCACAGAGTGGTTGTGGTAGGACATTTAAAAAGAGGTCTTGGTGCTGAACAAACGTTCAGTAAATCTTGGCTGCCATTGTTTGTGTTGTCATGAACCCTTGGAATTGTGGATTTGGACATGTTCAGGAGGACAGAGAACTTTCAGAGTGCAAGGTGACACACTGGGTGATATGTGAAATGTTAGGTACTACAGGGGCGTGTGTGTGTATGTGTGTGATAACAGGTCCCCACCAACTTCTCAGGCCAGGGTGGCAAAAGAGGGGCACACAGATGGGGCTTCAGGGGCACAGGCTTGTGGGTAGAGGATTCTCAGAGGGTCCACTACTCAGAGTCAAGAACCACTAATTTTCTTTAATATAAAAATGGAAAGAGGGGTTCAGAGGAGAGTCACAACAATGGCCAATAATTGTAATTGAGCAGTTTAGGGCAATGGCCCAGGTCCTGGGAAGGGATGGATAAATCAGAAGTGGGAGACCAAGAGAACTTTTCATGCAAGTACTGCACTAAACCCTTCACACACCCTAACTGTAACCCTCACAACAACTTTACAGTGAAGGAAATTCTGCCCATAAAGCCTAGCGTTTAGCATAGAGAACCCTCTAGATAAACAGAGGACATAATTATTAATATTTTTGTTCCTGGGGCTGGGCACGGTGGCACCACATGACTGTAATCCTAGCACTCTGGGAGGCCAAAGTGGGTGGATTGCTTGAGGTTAGGAGTTGGAGACCAGCCTAAGCCAGAGCAAAAGCTTGCCTCTAAAAATAGCCAGGCGTTGTGGTGGGCGCCTGTAGTCCTGGCTACTCTGAAAGCTGAGGTAAGAGGATCACTTAAGCCCAAGAGCAGGGGTCCTCAAACTTTTTAAACAGGGGGCCAGTTCACTGTCCCTCAGACCATTGGAGGGCCAGACTGTGGGCCCCGGGACGAGTGGACTGCTAAGCAGGACAGGCAGCGGTGGCAAAAACACCCTGTAGGCCAGATAAATGTCCTAAGCAGGCTGTGTGTGGCCACTGGGCCATAGATTGAGGACGCCTGCCCAAGAGTTTGAGGTTGCTGTGTTAGTCTGCCATGGCACTCTATCAAGGGTGACAAAATGAGACTCTGTCTCAAATATATATATATATATATTTATATTTATATATATGTTCCTGCTTCTCTGAGATGACTTTTAAGTGGAGGATTGAGTAATAGTAACCAATATATATATTAAGTTACTTCAGGGTCTAAATGCTTGACATGTATTAACTCATTGAATCTCCATGACACTCCTGTGAAGTAGCTCATCTTAGATGAGGAAACCAAAGCACAAAGAGGTTCAGTCACCTACTCAAGGTCACAAAGTTAGTGAGTAGCAGAGCCAGGCCTTGAAGCCAGGCTGTCTGGTGCCACAGTCCATGCTCTTAACCATTATACTCCAGTTCCTCTCCTGAAGGAATAGGCAGGGAGAGAAGAGACTGGCAAATTCCAGGAGGAAGAAATAGCAAGTGCAAAGGTCCTGGGGCATGAATAAGCCCAAGGGTTGGGAACAGCAAGGAGGCCAGGGGGCTGGAGTAGGAGAGACCAAGGGGAGAGTGAGGTGGGAGATGAGGCTGCCATCAGACTTTTGATTTAAGCTGAGACCTGCAGGAGAAGGAGGAGACCACTGGGTGACAGGTGGTGTTTTCTGGGCAGGGGAATAGCAGGGGCAAAGGCTGAGGCTGGACTGAACTTGAAGAACACAGAAGAAGCTCGTGGAGGTCAGTGACGAATCACCCAAGAGAATGAAGTTGAAGAAACAGAACAGAGCAGTAGGTAGGACATGAGGTCTGAAAAGTAGGGACAAGTAGGGCCAGGAGGGTAGAGAGTTTTGATTTCTGAGGCAAGAGGGAATGTCACAAGCGGTGAGTATAGGCTGGGCAGATGGGGGTTGCTTTCATGGCTGGAGTTGCAGTGGCAGGGAGCTGGATGGTACCAGAAGATTAAATTACAGAGTAGTGGGGCTCAGATCATTTAGGGCCTTTTAGGCCATGTAAGGAGTTTGAAACTGACACCTAGACTGGGTGAGGTGGCACATGCCCTATCCTAACATCCTGTGAAGATGAGGCAGGACAGATCACTTGAGCTTAGGAGTTTGAGGCCAGCCTGAGCAAGCATGAGACCTTGTGTCTACTAAATTAGAAAAAACTAGCTGAGCATTGTGGCAGGTTCCTGTAGTCCCAGCTACTTGGAAGGCTGAGGCAGGAGGATTGCTTGAACTCAGGAGTTTGAGTTTGCTGTGAGCTAGGTTAATGCCATGATTCTCCAGGGCAACAGAGTAACACTCTGTCTAAAAAAAAAAAAAAAAAAAAAAGCTGACACCTGGAAGATGAGGTGGGAATGGCCAGATAAAGAGTGATGATTGGTATTCCAGAAGGAGGGTGAAGCAAGTGCAAAGGCCCTGAGGTAGGAATGCATTTGGTATGTTCAGGAGGACAGAAAGGAGGCCAGAGTGGCTGGAACTGGGTGAGTGGCATGATGTGGTAGGTGATATTGGCACAAGAGTGGATTGGCCAACCTCAAGAAGGACCTTCTAGGTAACAGGATTGGGTTTGAGCCATGTTCTGAAGAATGAAGTGGAAGCAGACAGGAAAAAAGTGGTAGGTGATGTTCGTGGCAAAGTGCAAAGGTGGATAGGCTAGACAAAACCAAGAGAGTTAGACTATCAAGGAAGCCAGTGTAGCCAGGCACAATAAATACTACAGACCAGTAGAACTTTGATGTTGATGGAAATGTTCCAAGTTTGAGCGGCCTGACATGGTCACCACTAGTTACATGTGTCTGTTGGGTACTTGAAATGGGGCTAGAGTGGCCAGGTGCAGTGGCTCATGCCTATAATCCCAGAACTCTGGGGGGGCCCAGGAGGTAGATATCTGAGCTCAGGTATTTGAGATCACCCTCAGAAAGAGCCAGACCTCATCTCTGCTAATAATAAAACAAAGAAAGAAAGAAAGAAAAACTATCTGGGTGTCATGGCAGGCACCTGTACTCTCAGTTACTCAGGAGGCTGAGGCAAAAGAATCACTTGAGCCCAAGAGTTTGAGGTTGCTGTGAGCTCTGACACCACAGCACTCTACCCAGGGTAACAGAGTCAGACTCTGTCTCAAAAAACAAAATAAAAAGGAAGCCAGTGTGGCTGGTATGGATAGCAGATGAGAGGCACATAGGAAAGAAGTGAGGTCAGGAAGGTGATGGGGAGACCCATCATGTAGACTTTGAAGGGCATGGGTTAGAGATTTGGATTTAAGCTGATCTTTCAGGGATAAAGTATGGTGAATGGTGTGCCAGGCAGAGGGAACAGCAAGTGCAAAGGCCCTAGGGTGGGGCATAATGTGTTCAAGAGAATAACAAGTGGGTCAGAATAGCTGGAGGGAGAGGCAAGCTACAGAGCCATGAATCCCCTGACCGCTGGCCCTCCTGCATTCTCTACCCAGGTGGACGGCATCCTTCACTACCTGCCCTGCAGTGCAGCAGATGGGCAGATCCAGGTGTTCCGCCAGGGCAACAATGCTGTCATACGTACTGACTTTGGCCTGACTGTCACTTACAACTGGGATTCCCATGTGACTGCTAAGGTGCCCAGCAGCTATGCTGGGGCCCTGTGTGGGCTCTGCGGGAACTTCAATGGGGACCCAAAAGATGACTTTGCTCTACGGAGTGGAGGCCAAGCTGCCAATGCACTGGCCTTTGGCAATAGCTGGCAGGAGGAGACAAGGCCCGGCTGTGGAGCGACTGAACCAGGTAACTGTCCCCAGCTGGACTCCCTGGTGACCCAGCAGCTGCAGAGCAAGAAAGAGTGTGGGATCCTCGCTGACCCTGAGGGACCCTTCCGGGAGTGCCACAAGATATTGGACCCCCAGGGTGCCGTGCGTGATTGCGTCTATGACCACTGCCTGCTGCCAGGCCAGTCTGGGCCACTATGTGACGCATTGGCCACATATGCTGCTTCTTGCCAAGCTGCCGGGGCCACCGTACACCCCTGGAGGAGTGAGAAACTTTGCCGTGAGTACCGGGAATGGCAACAGGGGGGCTCAGCCTTACGTATATTCATTATTGTATAAATAATTTGTTTAACTGTTATAACAACCACCAGGGTTTAGAAAGGCTCAATTACATGCCTGGGATCATGACAATTAGAAAGTCATAGATAGTAGGCATGCAGTCAACATTTGTAAAAAGACCAAGCACCGGCGCCTATGGCTCAAGTGGCTAAGGTGCCAGCCACGTACACCTGAGCTGGCAGGTTCGAATCCAGTCCTGGCCCGCCAAACAACAATGACGGCTGCAACCAAAAAATAGCTGGGTGTTGTGGCAGGCACCTGTAGTCCCAGCTACTTGGGAGGCTGAGGCAAGAGACTCACTTGAGCCCAGGAGTTGGAGGTTGCTGTGAGCTGTGATGCCACAGCACTCTACCCAGGGCCATAGCTTGAGGCTCTGTCTCAAGGAAAAAACAAAAAAAGGACCGAGCACATCTAGTGGCCATTTCCACATCACAGCTGTCATTCAGAGGTGAGCAGTTATGCTGCCTTGAGAAGGAGTCTGTCCAATTCTTCTTGATCCCCATCTGACCTACTTCAATCAGAAAGGACAGGCAGAAAGGACATGCATGTAATTAATTGCAGCTAGTGTTCCTGTGTCCCCCTTCCCACTGCGCAGGTCCCATTCTAAGGTTTCTCCTTGAAACCCCACAATCACCCTGAGACAGGATCGCTCCTATTTGCATTTTACAAGATGAGGAAACAACTACAGAGATATTAAGTAACTAGCCTGAGGTCACGCAGCGAGTGGAGGAATGGAGAAGTTTGGCTCCGGAGTTTGTCCTGTTTATTACTATCCTCTGTGACTTCTGGGGAAATTAAGACTCTCTTAGTTCCTTTAAACTACTGTTATTGGCTTGGTGCCTATAGCTCAGTGGCTAGGGTCCCAGCCACATATACCAGAGGTGGGGTGTTCGAATCCATTCCAGGACTGCCAAACAACAGTGAGAACTAGAACCAAAAAATAGCCGGGCATTGTGGTGGGTGCCTGCAGTCCCAGCTACTTGGGAGGCTGAGGCAAGAGAATCTCTTAAGCCCAAGAGTTTAAGGTTGCTATGAGCTGTGATGCCATGGCGCACTACCCAGGGCAACATAGTGAGACTCTGTCTCAAAAAAAACAAAACAAAACTACTGTTATCCCTTGTGATAAGACTGTCCAGAGAAAACAAACAAGCAAACAAACAAACAAACAAAATTACTGTTATCCTTGCCCTCCTTGGAAGCTATAAAAGACTGGGTCATGAGGGCTTAGCTGCTCAGAGGGATGCCTACAGACTTTGACAATTATTGCTACAGTACGATTCTGACTTTCTCTACCTCTTTCTCTGCTCCTCCCCTTTTCATGGAATATTTTAAAGCAAATTCTAGACATGTGAGTTCTCCAGTAACTGCTCAGTAAGCATCTGTCATTCAGTAACAGAAAAGGACTTTTAAGAAACATGACCAAATGCCATAATTACCAGTAACAAAAATAACACAAATTCTTCAACATCATCTAAAAACCCAACTTGGGGGGGGTGCCTATGGCTCAGTGAGTAGGGCACCGACCCCATAGACTGAGGGTGGTGGGTTCGAACCCCGCCCTGGCCCAACTGCAACAACAACAACAACAACAATAGCCAGGTGTTGTGGTGGGTGCCTGTAGTCCCAGCTACTTGGGAGGCTGAGGCAAGAGAATTGCCTAAGCCCAAGAACTGGAAGTTGCTGTGAGCTGTGATACCGCAGCACTCGACCAAGGGCAACAAAATGAGACTCTGTCTCAATTAAAAAAAAAAAATCCAGGCATTGTGGCAGATACCTATAGTCCCACCTACTGGGGAGGATGAGACAAGAGAATGCCTACGCCCAAGAACTAGAGGTTGCTGTGAGCTATGACACCATGGCACTCTACCAAGGGTAACAAAGTGAGACTCTGTCTCAATAAAAAAAAAAAAACCCAACTCGCTCCACATTTTCCCAGTTGTCTAAGAAAAGAAAGTGTTTTTCCAGTTTGTTTGGATCTAGAGACAGACCAAATCAACATGCTGCATTGAGTTGATCTAGCTTTTAAGTTACTTTTACTCTATAAAAGCTTCCTTTTTTTTCCTTCCCAACATATCATGAAATTTTTAAAATAACAGAGAAGGTGGAAAAACTGTATAGGCAATACCCATATAACCATCACCTAGACTTACAACAGCATCCACTCCACTTGCATTTCATGTATCCATCCCTCTATCTACTCCACCCTTGTGTTCATGCCATTTATTTACTGGAAAAAATAGGTTATTTGTCTTGCAAAATTTCCCACTTTCTGGATTTGCCTTGTTGCATCTAACACATCTAAACACAGGTGTTTAACCTGTGTCTCTGTCCTGATTCTTCTCTAAACTGGATATTAACTCTAGAACACCACACACCAGTAGAACTTTGATGTTGATGGAAATGTTCCATGTTTGAGCTGCCTGACATGGTCACCACTAGTCACATATGTCTGTTGGGTACTTGAAATGGGGCTAGTGTGGTCAGGCACAGTGGCTCACACCTGTAATTGTAGCACTCTGGGAAGCAGAGGCAGGTGAATTGCTTGAGCTCAAGGAGTTCGAGACCTGCCTAAGCAAGAGGGAGATCCTGCCACTGCTAAAAATAGAAAAACTAGCTGGGTGTTGTGGTGGTGCTGAGGCTGCTATGAGCTATGGTGACACCATGGCACTATACTCAGGGCGACAATTTGAGACTCTGTCTCAAAATAAAAAAAAAAAAGAAAAGAAAAGAAAAGAAAAGCTGGTATGATGGAGGAACAAAATCTTCAATTTTATTTAATTCTAATTCACTTACATTGAAATGGTCACAAGTGCCCAGTGGCTACTATATTGGCTGGCACAGATAACAGATAGAGGCCTGATTTAGTTCAATTTTAGAGGGTTTTGGTTTTTTTTATTTTGTTTTGTTTTTTTGAAACAGAGTTTCACTTTTTTGCCCTTGGTAGAATGCCATGGCATCACAGCTCACAGCCACCTCAAACTTTTGAGCTTAAGTGGTTCTCTTGCCTCAGCCTCCTGAGTAGCTGGGACTATAGGCGCCCACCACAATGCCCAGCTATTTTTTCGTTTAGCTGTCATTATTGTTTGGCAGACCTGGGCTGGATTTGAATCCACCAGCTCTGATGTATGTGGCTGGTGTCCTAGCTGCTGAGCTATAGGCACTGAGCCTCAGTTTTAGTTTTTTTGTTTTGTGTTTTTATAGACTGGCATGAGTAGAGTTTGGTGAGTGAGCAGGAAGGTTTTGTTGTATTTTTTGTTTGTTTCTTTCTACAACACTGGGTACATATTTATTTATTTATATACATATGTGTATATATATATAGATTTTTTTTTTAATACAGACTGTCACTGTGTCGGCTTCAGTAGAGTGCTAGGCGTCACAGCTCACAGCAACCTCCAATTCTTGGGCTTAAGCGACTGTTTTGCCTCAGCATCCCAAGTAGCTGGGACTACAGGCACCTACCACAACACCCAGCTATTTTCTTATTGCAATTGTCATTGTTGTTTAGCTGGCCCAGACCAAGTTCGAACCTGCCAGCCTCGGTGCATGTGGCTGGTGCCTTAACCGCCCTGTGCTATGGTCACCGAGCCCAGGTACATATTTTAATTACTACTCTAGAAGGAAGAAGCTAAAAGTACCATATTCACAAATATACTGCAGAGAGTATACATGCACACACACATATGTGTTTGAAATATGTGCCACATATTAACATTCTATAACCAACTGGAATAAAGTCACTAAAGACATAGTAAGGCACCAGCCACATACACCGAGGCTAGTGGGTTTGAGCCTGGCCTGGACCTGCTAAACAATGACAATTCCAACCAAAAAATAGCCAGGCATTGTGGTGGGCGCCTGTAGTTCCAGCTACTTGGGAGGCTGAGGCAAGAGAATTGCTTAAGCCTAAGAGTTTTTGGTTGCTGTGAGCTGAGAGGTCACGGCACTCTACCAAGGGTGACATACTGAGATTCTGTCTCCCAAAAAATAAATAAATAAATAAATAATAAAGATATAATAGGTAACCCCAAACCACAGTTAAATTGGAAAAGAATCTTAATATCTTTTTAAAATTCTTTTTAAGTCTGTGATTTTATTTATTGATTCATTTATTTTTGAGGCAGTCTCATTCTATCACCCTGGATAGAGGGCTGTGGCATCATCATAGCTCACAGCAGCCTTAAATTGCTGAGTTCAACTCATCCTCTTGCCTGAGCCTCCCAAGTAGCTAGGACTATAGGCATGAGCCACATGGCTAGTTTTTCTATTTTTAGTAGATACAGGATCTTACTCTTGCTGCTCAGGCTGGTCTCAAACTCGTGAGCTCAAGTAATCCACCTGCCTCAACCTCCCAAAGTGCTAGAATTACAGGCATGAGCCATCGCACCTGGCTAACCTTAATTATCGTAACTGTGACATAGAGTGTTCCCCAGGCCCAACTGAACACGAGGCCTCAGTGCAACTGGACCACTTACGTGTGAGTGTGTATGAATGGATGTGCATGCACATGTATGCGGGGGGGGTGGGGGGGTGGGCAGCTGTATCACCTTGGGAGAAGGAATTCTTGATGTTGACGGCTTTTCTCCTTGCAGCAATGAGCTGCCCTCCCCACAGCCACTACGAGCCATTGGCCTCCGGCTGCCCACTGACGTGCGGAGACCTCCCAGTGCCTGGGGGCTGTGGCTCCCAAAACCACGAGGCCTGTGTATGTGACGAGGGCTTCGTGCTCAGTGGTGAGTCCTGCGTGCCCCTGGCCAACTGTGGCTGCGTGCACCAGGGAACCTACCACCCACCAGGCCAGACCTTCTACCTCGGTCCCGAGTGCACTTCCCTTTGCCACTGTCAGGAGGGTGGCCTGGTTTCCTGTGAGCCTTCCTCCTGTGGCCCACATGAGGCCTGCAAGCCATCCAATGGCATCCTGGGCTGCGTGGCTGTGGGCTCTGCCACCTGCCAGGCATCGGGAGACCCTCATTACACCACCTTCGATGGCCGCCGTTTCGACTTCATGGGCACCTGCGTGTACACACTGGCTCAGACCTGTGGGGCCAGGCCTGGGCTGCACCAGTTTACCGTTCTGCAGGAGAATGTGGCCTGGGGCAACGGGAAAGTCAGTGTGACCAAGGTGATCACGGTCCAAGTGTCTGACTTTGTCCTGCGGCTAGAACAGAAGCAGAAAAAGGTCACGGTGAGTGCAGAGGGCCTTGGGGTGGAGGCAGTCGGAGGGTGGGGGCAGTACTCAACCCAGGAGCAGGGACTACAGAACTTGAAGTGTTTGTGGGAGGCATGGGGACCCTAGGAGAGGAAGTATTAGTTAGAGCCAGAGGGGGAAGCCAAGCTGGAAGGAGGCCTCAGGAACATGGGACCTGCCCCGTGTGGCTTATTCTCCCATCCCACCTATCCCTCTGTCTCATCTCTCTCTGCCCCTGGGTCCATGCACTGTCCTCCCCAGACACCTCTCCCACCCCCTCCTGCCTTCACCTCCACTCTCTCCCCACTTCGCCCTTGGTCCCTGCCCTAGCCACCTCCCTGGTCTCCTGCCCATCAGCAGGATGGGGAAAAGTTCAAAAAGGACAGAGGACAATCCGTGAGTAACACTATCACCCCATTAATGACAATGACAACAATAGCAGCAGCTATAGTTTTTAGATGGCTGACCCCAGACCCTGTAAGCTGCTGAGCGCTTCATGTCCCTGGTGCCATTTTATTCTCACACTGGTAGCTGGAGGCACTATGATTTACTTGACTTTTTAGAGAGGGAGGTCCCATCACTGGCCCAAAGTCCCCCAGCAAAAGCAGGACTTGAACCCAGGATTATGTGCCAGGAGACTTATGTATGCTGGACCTTGTGCTGCTCTGCGGTGCTTTTCTAACTGAGATATGGTCTCCTAAGGAAACTGGCATTGCGGTTCCACTAGAGGGATCTCCCCTGAGACCCTGCTGAAATGCAGGTGCACAGCCCCTGTGCCAATGGGGTATTGACAAGGATGTTGATAAACAGCTGCCTTTACCAGGTGCCTTTACTGGGCATGTGCAAGAGGATTTAACTCATATAACCTAATGTAACCCAAGCTCCTAATGTAGCTCCCAGCACACGACTAGTTACCTCTAAATAGATGTCAGTTGATGGTGTTCTCTTATTTGCATCTCACTGAATTCCCCACCTTCCCTAGAAGGTGGAAATTATTAGCATCCCCCACTTTACAGATGAAGAAACTGAGGCTCAGAGATGCAGTCACTTGTCCTCACCCACTACCCAGCCCTCGGTGGGAAATATGGCGGCTGATTATGTTTTTAGAGACTCAGCCAGGAGCATGTCTTTCTCCTACTTTCTTCTCTGATTCTTCATACATCCAAAAGAATCCAATGTCCACAGCAAGCATTTGCAATAAGGAAGGATAAGCAATCGAGTTAACCAGGGGTGATTTGCAACCTGAGGTGCCCTGAGGTGCCCTGTAAAATCACAGGTCCTCATCTCATGAGCTGTTACTCCACTGAGACCTATGTTAGTTTCCTGTGGCTGCAGTAACAAATTACCCCAAGCATGTGGCTGAAAACAACAGAAATTTACTTTCTCACAGTTCTGGAGGCCAGAAGTCCAAAATCAAGGTGGCCAACCAACCACAGGGCCAAACACTCTCCAAAGGCACTAGGAGAGGATCCTGATTTGGCCCAACCCACTCTGGTGGCCCCAGGTGTTCCCTGAATTGTGGCAACAGCACTCCAAGCCCTACCTTTGTCTTCACATAGCCTTTTCTGTTGCTGTTGTTTTTTGTTTTTTGAGACAGACTCTCATTCTGTTACCCTGGGTAGAGTGCTGTGGCATGATAGCTCACAGTAACCTCAAACTCCTGGCTCAAACGATCCTCTTGCCTCAGCCTCTCAAATAGCTGGCACTGTAGGTTTTTCTATTTTTAGTAGAGATGGGGTCTTGCTCTCGCTTAGGCTAGTCTCAAACTCTTATGTTTAGGGGATCCAGGGTGGCACCTATGGCTCAAAGGAGTAGGGTGCTGGCCCCACATGCTGGAGGTGGCAGGTTCAAACCCAGTCCTGGCCAAAAAAAAAAAAAAGTTTAGGGGATCCACCTACCTGCCTCAGCCTCCCAGAGTGCTGAGATTACAGTTGTGAGCTACCAAAACTGCCACACACGATGGCCTTTCTCTCTGTGTGTCTCTGTGCTTTCTACTCTGCTTGCTCTCTCTTTTTTTTTTTTTCCTAGACAGCTTCTCACTATGTCACCCTTGGTAGAGTGCCGTGATGACACAGCTCACAGAAACCTCAAGCTCTTGGGCTTAAGCCATTCTCTTGCCTCAGCCTCCTGAGTAGCTGGGACTACAGGTGCCCATCACAATGCCTGGCTATTTTTTTGTTGCGATTGTCATAGTTGTTTAGCTGCTCTGGGCCAGGTTTGAACACGCCAGCCTGGGTGTATGTAGCCAGGCCCTACCCACTGAGCTACAGGCGCTGTCATCTGCTTGCTCTTATAAGGGCATTTGTCATTGGCTTTAGGGCCCATCATAATCTGGGGTAATCCCACCTCAAGATCATTATCATTATTTGCAATTACATTTGCAAATACACTTATTTCAAATAAGGTCACATAATGAGAGTCCAGGTGGATATACATGTATCTTTGGAGGCCACTATTCAATCCACTGCAAGACCCTATAATTGTACCCATTTTATAAATATGGAAACTGAGGTCCAGAGAGGAGGGAGATCTTCACTGTCAAGCAGGAGCTTGAACTAGGGTCTGACTCCCTCAAAGGGAGCCTTCTGAAGCACAGCATTTCCCACCCCCCAGGTGAATGGTGTGGACATGAAACTGCCCCTGGAGCTAGCCGAGGGCCAGATCCGTGCCTCCCAGCATGGCGTGGATTTTGTGATTGAGACTGACTTTGACCTGCGTGTGGTGTATGACCTCGAGTACAATGTGCGAGTCACCGTCCCAGGCAACTACCACCAGCAGATGTGTGGCTTATGTGGTGACTACAACGGTGACCCCAAGAACGACTTCCAGAAGCCCGATGGTTCACAGGCAGAAAATCCCAACGAGTTTGGCAACTCTTGGGAGGAGGCAGTGCCTGGCTCCCCATGCCTGCCACCACCCACTTGCCAGCCAGGGGACAAGGACTGCAACCCCAATCCCCAGTGTCCTGCTGAGCTGGAGAGCAAGTATCAGAAGGAAGAGTTCTGCGGATTCCTTACCAGCTCCAAAGGGCCGCTGGCCTCCTGCCACAAATTGGTCGACCCCCAGGGTCCCTTGCAAGATTGTGTCTTTGACCTGTGCCTGGGTGGCGGGGACCTGAACATTCTCTGCAACAACATCCATGCCTATGTGAGTGCCTGCCAGGCTGCTGGAGGCCACGTGGAGCCCTGGAGGACCGAATCTTTCTGTCGTGAGTGACGGGAGACTGAGGGGCAGAGAGAGGGTGACGCTGAGGGGTAGGGTGTGCGGAAACTGAGGCACAAGGGGGTAAAGCCTGGGCCTGAAGCCCCTCCCTCCCAGGGCTCTGATCAGCCCCACTCCTTGCAGCGATGAAGTGCCCCCCCAACAGCCACTACGAGGTGTGTGCAGACACCTGCTCCCTGGGTTGCTCTGCTCTCAGTGCCCCACCACAGTGCCCGGATAAATGTTCTGAGGGCTGCCAGTGTGACTCCGGCTTCCTCTATGATGGCCAATCCTGCGTGCCCATCGAGAAATGTGGCTGCTACCACAACGGCATCTACTATGAGGTAGGAACCCCTGGTTCTGCACCAGGTGCCTCATCCTACACCCCTCTCACTGCCCATCAGCCCTACAACCTGTCCACTCAGCCTCTTGAGTGTCTCCCCCAGGGATCCTCAAACTTTTTAAGCAGGGGGTCAGTTCACTGTACCTCAGACCGTTGGAGGGCTGGACTGTGGGCCCCAGGACGAGTCGGGTGCTAAGCATAGGGTGACCGGACATCCCGCTTTTCAACAATTTGTCCCGCGTCCTGTGGCCTTTTAAAAAAGTCCCGATTTTTGGAAAGAATGCACGAACAGGAGAACAAGAAGGGAATATATGGTTTTCGGCTGCCATGTGGCTATTTCGCCAGAATGAGTTTTATATTATTTTTGTTAATTTTATAATGTTAAAATGTAATAATAACAAATAATTGCTGAGAAGTGATTATCAAGAACTGCTTATCAAAGTTTGCATTGTTGTCAGGCCCTGCCCTGCCCCGCCCCCCGGCCATGTTGTCCCGCCTTACCGATGTTAAAATCTGGTCACCCTAGCTGAGCAGGACAGGCAGCAGCGGCAAAAACACCTGGCGGGCTGGATAAAGGTCCTCAGCGGGCCGCATGTGGCCTGCGGGCTGTAGTTTGAGGACACTTGGCCCAACCCTCCCCACCTTGCCATGACCTCATCTTGGTCCAGATTGTCCTCTCCTACCTAAGTCCCTCCCAGTCCCTAATGTTGTTCCCCCTGGTCCACCCTCCACATAGCAGTGGTAAAGACGTTTCTAAATATGACCATGGGAGTCCAGCCTCCTCTGGCTCCCTAGCTCAAGTTTTGGCTTTGTTCTTTTTTTTTTTTTTTCTTTTGGGACAGAGTCTCACTCTGTTGTCCTGGGTAGAGTGCATGGTGTCATCATAGCTCGCAGCAACTTAAAACTCCTAGGTTTATGTAATCCTCTTTCCTCAGCCTCCCAAGTATCTGGGACTATAACCATGCACCACCAAGCCCAGCTAGTTTTTAATATTTTTAGTAGAGACAGGATCTCACTCTTGCTCCAGCTGGTCTGGAACTCCTGAGCTCAAGTAATCCACTCTCCTTGGCCTCCCAGAGTGCTAGGATTACAGGCAAGGTTGTGGCTTTGTATCTCAGGTCTGGGCAAAGGTGGCTTCCTGATCACAAAGGTGAGATTTTCCTCTGTTACACCAGCTGCTAACTCCCTCTGCTTCCCTCTCCCACTCTCTTGCAGTGAGTCCTTTTTCTTTGACTTGAGTGTGTGTGTGTCTAAAATCCATCTCCTTCCCAGGTCTGCCAGCTCTCTGGGGACAGGGACCTCTCTGTTATCCTCACATGAATAATAACAGCAAACATGTAGATGGTGCTTAATAGGAGCCTGTCACTGTTTTAGCACTGTATGTGTGTGTTTTATACATGTATATGTATAATACATGCGTATAAACTTTCTATTATGAAAATTTTAAACATGCAGAAGTTGAGAGAATAGTGGGGTAAACCTCTAGCTATGTATCCATCACTTAGCTTAAAAAATAATCAATATTTTCCCAATCTTGTTTCATCTCCTGCCTTTGTCTTCACGGGGACATCTCTGTGTGTCTCTTTGACTTCTTCTCTTCTGGCTCTTATAAGGGCACCTTGTCATCAGATTTAGGGCCCACCCTAATTGGGTAATCTCACCTCAAGATCATTATCCTAAATACATTTGTAAAAACCCTTATTCCAAATAAAGTCATGTAATGATCTCCTCCCCCTCCCCAGTCCTCTCTGATCTCGATTATCTAAAGGAAATCCCTTTTCATTTCATCTTCACTTTCCATGTATTATTAAATCAGTTATACTTTCATAGGTAAGTGCTATTATCTATAATTTACAGATGAGGAAACTGAGGCACAAAGAGGTTAAGTGATTTGCCCAGAGTTAAACAGTTTGGAAATAGCAGAAACAGGCTTAAAACTGAGGCAGTCTGCTCTTAATTGCTATGTCACAACAGCAGAAATTTAGTGAAATTTTTGGAATGAATGAATGAATAAGTGAATAAAAGTGAATGGATAAATGAATGAACTGGGCCCCAAAGCCATGCCATACCTCAGTTTCACAGACAAAGGTTTACTCTACTGAGAGATGAGATGATCCCTTTCATGTCTGCCAGACCCCTCTGTGCCAGGAACACCAGGCATGTGGGAGTTGGCTTCCACAGTGGGGTCTCTGATGGTTGTGCCTTCCGTGTCCCCACAGCCACAGCAGACGATCCTCAGTGACAACTGTAAGAAGCAGTGTACGTGCCACGCAGGTCAAGGCGTGGTGTGCCAGGAACACAGCTGCAAGCCGGACCAGGTGTGCCAGCCCTCTGGAGGCGTCCTGAGCTGTGTCCATAAAGGTGCTGGACAAGAATGTGGCTGATGTGACTAGGGACAGAAGACAGGGACTCTGGAGCTGAGGGTGGCATGAATGGGATATTCACAGTGGGTGGTGCACAAGACTAAGGATTGAGGCTTCAGCCTGGAGATCCCTCGGTGGGTTTCTTGGAGCCTGGAGCCACTATGGGAGGCAGGGACCATTGTAGGGGAATCTGGACTGCAGGGACCCTCATGGTGAGGCTTCCCAGGACAGATGCCAGAGACCCTCAGTATAAGGCAGGGAAAGGAACGCTTTTTCTCTAAACATCTAGGTGGCAAATATTTAAACTTGGTCTTGGTCACAATGATGCAGCTCTGCGATTGTGGCATGAGAACAATCACAGAGGATTTAGGTGAAGAGGTGCAGCTCCAATTAAACTTTATAACACAATATCAAGCCTCCTGATATGCCACCGTTTGCTGTCCACTGGTATGTAGGAACAGGCTCAGGGCTTCACACCCCAGCACTGAAGGGCATGGGAGAGACTGGACTCCTCAGGGGTGGAGACAAGAGAACAGAGTTCTGAGGCAAGAGAATCGCTTAAGCCCAGGAGTTTGAGGTTGTTGTGAGCTGTGATGCCACGGCACTCTACCAAGGGCGACATAATGAAACTTTCTCAAAAAAAAAAAAAAAAAAAAGAATACAAGCATAGCAGATACAGGGAGCAGCCAGTACTTCTAGGGCCAGATCAGAGCATGCAAGGATGGAGAAATTGGAAAGGGGGCCCCCACAGTAAGGCTGATTCAGATATCATTGGAGAGGGCGCAGCTGTAGCTCACTGGGTGGGAGAGAGGGTCGTGCAGGCTGAGTTTGTGAAGGGAACCCGTCACTGAGAAGCCAGCTGGGGCTGGTGGACCTCCTTGACGTGGTCTCACACACCAGCAGGAGTTGGCAGAGCAGAACAGGTTGGAAGCCAGACCAAGAGGGCCACCGTTCTCGCGGTGACTCATGAGTGCCCTCTACTGACAAAACTTAACTCCATGGGTAGATTTGAAGCTGAGAGGCAGGAAAGCAAGAATTGGCACAGGCAAGAGGAAGAAGCTTGAAGGCTGGTGTCTTACACACAAGGTTTCCAAAAGCAGGGATCACAGACATAGCAACCCTACGGAAAAGGCCTTTAACACTTTACACATAGGCCCACAGAAATGAGACCACTTCCAGGGCCAGTGTCTCAGACTTAGCAACCCTCAGGAGTGGAGTCTCACACAGAGGGATACCCAGACTGTGTGACTTAGATATGGGACCCCAGGAGTTGAGTTCTAACGTTGGGACCCTTGGCACAGAGTTCTCATCAAAGATACTCCAGGACCCTAATCTTGGTCACAGAGACCTCCAGGATGTGGGTCTTAGATGTGGAGACCCCCAGGTGGCTGGGATCTCAGGCGTGGGTTCCCTGGGGTCCAAGTCTTGAACACAGAGAACCCTGGGGCTGGGGTCTCAGACATGAATACCTCCAGGGCTGGTATCTCAGATATAGGGACCCTTGGGGCTCAGGTCTCAATCTGGGTTCCCTGGTGCTGAGATCTTAAGCAAGGAAACCCTGGAGACTTAATCTCAAATAGAAAACTACAGGGCCTGGGTCTTGGACATAGGGACCTTTGAGCCTGGGTCTCAGCTGTAGGGCCTGGCTCTTAGACATGAGGACTGTGGAACCTGGTCTAACTCCCAGAGCCAGTATCCCTGGCAGAGACTGGGGCAGATGCAGGGCAGCAGCTGTCCTTATGGTGGGCAGCCTCTAAAGGTCTTCTCTCCTTTGCCCCCAGACCCGTGCCAAGGTGTGACATGCCGGCCACAGGAGACATGCAAGGAGCAGGGTGGCCAGGGTGTGTGTGTGCCCAACTATGAAGTCAAATGCTGGCTGTGGGGTGACCCACACTACCACTCCTTCGATGGCCGCAACTTTGACTTCCAGGGCACCTGTAACTATGTGCTGGCAACAACTGGCTGCCAGGGGGTCAGTGCCCAGGGCCTGACACCCTTTACTATCACCACCAAGAATGAGAACCGGGGCAACCCCGCTGTGTCCTACGTGAGGCTCGTCACTATAACTACCCTCGGCGCCAACATCTCCATCCACAAGGGCGAAACGGGCAAAGTCCGGGTATGTTTGGCGGGATGGTCCCCTGAGCTCCCAGGTCCTGGAAAGCACAGTTCAGAGCTCAAGGTTCTCTGTCTTCACCAAGGCCTGAAACAAAATGACAACACAAACAACATGGTGGTGCCTGTGGCTCAATGAGTAGGGCACTAGCCCCGTATACCGAGGGTGGCAGGTTCGAACCTGGCCCCAGCCAAACTGCAACAAAAACAGTAGCCAGGCATTGTGGTGGGCACCTGTAGTCCCGGCTACTCAGAAGGCTGAGGCAAGAGACTCAGAGTTGGAAGTTGCTGTGAGCTGTGATGCCATGACACTCTACCAAGGGTGACAAAGTGAGACTATGTCTCAAACAACAACAACAACAACAATAATTACTGCAAAAATAGCGTCTTTTTACTGGGAATAAAACAAGCCCAATGGCTGAGCATGGGTGGCTCAGGGCAGGTGCAGTGGCTCATGCCTGTAATCCCAGAACTCTGGAAGGCCAAGGCGGTGGATTGTTTGAGGTCAGGAGTTCAAGACTAGCCTGAGCAAGAAAAAGTGAGACCCCATCTCTACTAAAAATAGAAAAACCAGCTGGGCATGGAGGTGGGCACCTATAGTCCCAGATACTCAGGAGGCGGGATAAGAGGATTGCTTAAGTCCAAGAGTTTGAGGTTGCTGTAAGCTATGACACCATGGCACGCTACCCAGGGCGAAAGAGTGAGACGCTGTCTCAAATAAATAAATAAATAAATAAATAAAAATTTAAAAACAGGCAGCACCTGTAGCTCAGTAGGTCGGGCATCGGCCACATACACTGAGGCTGGCGGGTTAGAACCCAGCCTGGGCCAGCTAAAATCAACAATGACAACTGCAACAAAAAAATATCTCGGCATTGTGGTGGGCTCCTGTAGTCCAGCTACTTGGGAAGCTGAGGCACGAGAATCTCTTAAGCCCAAGAGTTTGAGGCTGCTGTGAGCTGTGACAGCTGAATTCTACTAAGAGCGACACATTGAGACTCTGTCTCAAAAAAAAAAAAATTACAAAACGAAAACAAGCCTAGCCCTCTGCTAAGGGCTTTAATGTAGGACTTCAGCATTTGCCTCTATAGGCCTGGTTTTGAATCCAGCCTCTCCTCCTCATGAACTACAGGATGCTGGGCAACTAACTTTATTTGGTGGGCCTCAGTTTTCTCATCTGTAAAACAGGCATCGAGCATCGTAGCGGTCAGGCTCCACAGCAAGATGGTGCATGCCTACTGCTCAGCTCCAAGTCTGAGAGAAATTCAGGGAGATGTGGGGAGAGATAAGAGCCATGCCTTTTGCCCAAGGAAATAGAGATGCAGATTACTGACCGCTCACAGGAAGAAAGTGAGGTCCTGAACAGGACAGGTACTAAATAAGCGGTGGTGGGTGAGTGGAAGCGATGTCCAGACACACAGAGATGCACAGAGAATAAGGAGGGAGTGAGGAAAGAGGAGAGAGAGACAGAGAGAAACTCAGAGACTTAAAGGAAGACAGGAAGATCCAGAGACAGGCAGAGCTAGGTGAAGAGAGAGTAAGAAACACAGAGAGAGAGAGAGAGAAAGGAGGGAGACAGAGGTCAAGAGAGAGCCAGAAAAAGTAGTGAGGTTTTATTCCCCGGGGCCTGGACTAGTACAGATTTCCACAATGTTTGTCAAATAACAATGCAACTGTCAGTGGTAAGAAAGGCCTTGGCAGCTCCCAGGCATTGGTAGGATGAGAGGCAGGCAGGGGGCAGAAGCAGAGACCTCTCTGCCTCCAGTAACTCCTGTTTGCCTCCTTTCCCCAGGTGAACGGTGTGCTGACAGCACTGCCTGTCACTGTGGCCGGTGGGCAGCTTTCAGTGACCCATGGCTCGTCAAAGGCAGTGCTGGCAACTGACTTTGGGCTGCAAGTCACCTATGACTGGAATTGGCAAGTGGAGGTGATACTGCCCAGTAGCTATTATGCTGCGGTGTGTGGGCTCTGTGGGAACATGGATCGCAACCCCAGCAATGACCAGGTCTTCCCTAACGGCACACTGGCTCCCTCAATACCAATTTGGGGTGGCAGCTGGCGAGTCCCAGGCTGGGATCCACTGTGCTGGGACGAATGTAAGGGGTCCTGCCCAACATGCTCTGAGGACCAGATGGAGGAATATAAGGGCCCTGGCTTCTGTGGACCTCTGGTCCCAGGCACAGGGGGCCCCTTTGCCGCCTGCCATGACCACGTGGCACCTGATAGCTTCTTCAAGGGCTGTGTTCTGGATGTCTGCCTGGGAGGCGGGGCCCATGACATACTTTGCCAGGCGCTGGCTTCCTATGCTACTGCCTGCCAGGCTGCAGGGATTGTTATCAAGGACTGGAGGACGCAGGCTGGCTGTGGTGAGTGTTAAGACAGTGGAGCAGGAGCAGGGGACAGGGTTCTGTCTCTGTAGGGCTGGTTTGATTTCATTCCCGTCCTTTTTCTGTCCTTCTGTTCCTTGGCACCTCTCTCTTTGTGTCATTTGATTGTCTCTGTCTCTCTGTTTGTTACTTTCTCTCCCTGTACGTCCCTCAGTTTCTGTTTGGGTCTCTCTGTATCTCTCTCTCTCCTATTTCTTTCTCTGTGTCCCTCTCTGTCTCACTGTCTCTCCCTATTTTCCTCTGCTCCTCTTTGTCTCTCTGTCTCTATCTCCTCCCATCCTGTCCTAGGACACCCCTAACACCAATCTCTGTTTTTCTCCTTCCTGCTCCCTCATCTGCCCACAGAGATCTCCTGCCCAGACAACAGCCACTACGAGCTCTGTGGCCCACCTTGCCCAGCCAGCTGCCCATCTCCAGCTCCTCGCCCACCCTCGACCCCATGTGATGGTCCCTGCACTGAGGGTTGTCAGTGCGACCCAGGCTTCGTCTTCAGTGCTGACCGCTGCGTTCCCCTGCAAGGTGGCTGTGGCTGCTGGGCCAACGGTACCTACTATGAGGCGAACAGCGAGTTTTGGGCAGATGATACCTGCTCTAAGTGGTGTCATTGTGAGCCTGGGAGTGGCTCACTAGTTTGCAAGCCTGCCAGCTGTGGGGTGGGTGAAGAGTGTGCCCTCCTTCCCTCTGGCCAGCTCGGCTGCCGTCCCATCAGTACAGCTGAGTGCCAGGCGTGGGGTGACCCTCATTACATCACCCTGGATGGGCACAAATTCGACTTCCAAGGCACCTGCGAGTACCTGCTGAGCGCACCCTGCCCTGGTTCAGCCACGAAGGCTGAGAACTTCGCAGTCACTGTAGCCAATGAGCATCGGGGCAGCCAGGCTGTCAGTTACACCCGCAGCGTCACCCTGCATATCTACAACCACAACCTGACCATGAGCGCCCGCTGGCCGCGGAAGCTACAGGTGAGGACGGCTGTGGGTCCCAGGGTTGCCTGAGATGGTAAGGAGTCCACCATTCCCCTGAGCACTTTTCACAGCTTAGCTAATGCATGACGGAGAAGTTCAGAGTACAGGTCTATAAGCCAGAGGGCTTGAAGCAGTGGCTTCCCCCTCTCTAAGCCTTAGTTTATTCCTCTGTAAAATGGGTCTAAGTAAAGTGCCTGCATCAGGAAAGCCTGAGAAGCCAGTGACATCGTGTCTACTGATTATAAGAGAAGAAGTTGCGTGCTCAAGAGAACCAAAGGCAATGGAGCCAGGATTCAAACCGTATTTGCGCCGCTCACTGTCCCTCCTCCCCCTTCTGCAGGTGGACGGCGAGCTCGTGGCTCTGCCCTTCCAGCTGGACACACGTCTCCGCGCGTACCTGAGCGGCGTCGACGTGGTGGCAACCACGACCTCCGGACTTTCGCTGTCTTTCGACGGGTCCAGCTCATTGCGCCTGCGCGTGCCGGCGGCATACGCGGGCGTCCTCTGTGGCCTGTGCGGGAACTACAACAAGAACCCCGCAGACGACCTGACTGCGGTGGGCGGGAACCCAGCTGGCTGGAAGGTGGGCGGCGCCCCGGATTGCGGGGAGTGCGTCCCTGGGCCGTGCCCCAACCCGTGCACACCCGAGCAGCAGAAGCCTTTTGGCGGCCCAGATGCTTGTGGAGTGATCTCCGCCGCCGACGGTCCGCTGGCGTCCTGTCACTCCCTCGTGCCGCCAGAGAAGTACTTCCAGGCCTGCTTACTGGACACCTGCCAAGCTCAGGGCCATCCAGGAGGCCTCTGCCCTGCCATTGCTGCCTATGTGTCAGCCTGTCAGGCGGCTGGGGCCCAGATCGAAGAGTGGAGGCGGCCGGACTTCTGTCGTGAGTACTGACCCACACATGTCCACTTAGTAGTGTTTTTCTCTGCCTTTTCCTAGACTCTAAGACAAGAGCCTTCCCTTCCTACATGGTACTCAGGGACCACTTCCTTCTCCTGAGCCAGGTACCTCCCATCAGAGAAACACGTTACCTTCACACACTCAAATACACCAGGTCAGGTGCAGCAGTGAGACCTTAGCCTAGGACACACTCAGGGATTCATCAACCATGAGCTCAGGTCTCCAAGTGATATAGATCAGGGCGACTGGCCCTGTCACACAGCAAATACCCCCGTCAGAGAGACTCAGTGAGTTACATCTGACTGGATGCCTCTGGACTGTTCACATGCTGAAATGTACCTAGTCTCATAGAATTGGTCACATACCTTCAGTAGTATCTGGCTAGATTATACACTGAAACAAACCAGTCAGATGCACCCAGAAGGAATCAGGACTCTGATGTAGCCCCAGGCAGATCCATAGACTCACAGTTAGATAGCCCTGGGCAGTTCCTTCAGAGAGATTTCCTTGATCAGATTTATACTGTCACACGTGGAAACAGGTCACGTCAAGAGACATGAAACAGCACACAACTCCAGCAGGGAGGTATGCTCAGGCAGATTCATGCCCCAGTCACATTCACACGCTCAAATGACCATAGTTGGTTCTTGCCTGGCTAGTCTTTCTATTTTTAGTAGAGACAGGGTCTCACTCTTGCTCAGGATGGTCTCAAACTCCTGAGCTCAGGCAATCCATCCACCTCGGGCTCCCAGAGTGCTAGGATTAGAGGCCACTGTGCCTGGCCTGGCCCCACTGTTGGTTCTAATCCAATCAGATATACCAGATCATATTCACCCAGGCGAAGTCACATAACCTGGACAGAGACTTAGTTAAACACCCCATCCCAGCTCCCATGCTAAATGCCTTAGTCAGCTGTGCTGGATCAGATGCCTAAACCCCTTGATATCTGGGGTGACACAAGTTCTCCCTTGGGACCTTTTCCTGGGGCAGGAAGGGGGGGATCCAAGCCTGTCTGGTTCTTCCCTACTTTGTGTCTTCCTCTGCCTCCCCTACCACACCTACCTGGTGGCTTATCTCATCCCCACCTTGTCCCCGCAGCCTTCCAGTGCCCTGCCCACAGCCACTATGAGCTCTGCGGTAACTCCTGCCCTGTGAGCTGCCCAAGCCTCTCAGCCCCTGAGGGCTGCGAGCCAGCCTGCCGTGAGGGCTGTGCTTGTGATGCTGGTTTTGTGCTCAGCGGCGACACGTGTGTACCGGTGGGCCAGTGTGGCTGTCTCCACGATGGCCGCTATTACCCACTGGGCGAGGTCTTCTACCCGGGTCCCGAGTGCGAGCGACGCTGTGAATGCAAGCCAGGTGGCCAAGTCACCTGCCAGGAGGGCATGGCCTGTAGGCCCTATGAGGAATGCCGGTTGGAGAATGGTGTCCAGGGCTGTCATCCCACGGGCTGTGGCCGCTGCCTAGCCAGCGGGGGCATCCACTACATCACCCTTGATGGACGTGTCTATGACCTACACGGCTCTTGCTCCTATGTCTTGGCCCAAGTCTGCCACCCAAAGCCTGGGGATGAGGACTTTACCATTGTGCTTGAGAAGAATGCTGCTGGAGACCCCCAACGCTTGGTGGTTACTGTGGCTGGTGAGGTCGTAGGCCTGGCTCGGGGACCACAGGTGAGTGGACACTGACCCACCCAGGGGGTTCTGAGGAGACATGACCCTGCTCTGTAGGGTCTGAGAGGAAAATTGCCCCAATCCAGGGGTTCTCAGGGAGGATTCAGCCCTACCCTGGAGGGCCTGTGAGGGATGGTCCCACCCTGACAATGGGGGGGGGAACCCTAATGGACTGAGGGAGACACAGCTTTGCCCTAGGGCTAAGTCCCTGTGGTTCTGTAAGTCCCTGACCTACCTGCTCCTTCTACCTAGGTCACTGTGGATGGTGAGGTTGTGGCCTTGCCTGTGGCTATGGGCCATGTGCGGGTGACCGCTGAGGGACGAAACGTGGTTCTGCAGACGACCAAGGGACTTCGGCTTCTCTTTGATGGGGATGCCCACATCCTCATCTCCATCCCTAGCCCCTTCCATGGACGACTTTGTGGCCTCTGTGGGAACTTCAATGGCAACTGGAATGATGACTTTGTCCTGCCCAATGGCATAGCAGCCCCCAGTGTGGAAGCCTTCGGAGCTGCGTGGCGGGCACCCAGCTCCTCCCAGGGCTGTGGTGAGGGCTGTGGACCCAGTGGCTGCCCCGTGTGCTTGGCAGAGGAGACAAAACCATATGAGAGCAACGAGTTCTGCGGGCTGCTCCGTGACCCCAAGGGCCCATTTGCGACCTGTCATGCATTGCTGAGCCCCTCTGAGTATTTCCGCCAATGTGTGTATGACCTGTGTGCCCAAAAGGGTGACAAAGCCTTCCTCTGCCGCAGCCTGGCAGCCTACACAGCAGCCTGTCAGGCTGCTGGCATAGCTGTGAAGCCCTGGAGGACGGACGGCTTCTGCCGTGAGTATCTGTAGGTCCCTCAGAGGACTCCAGACCAGGGATGGGGTGGCTTCCGACCCTCTCTGCATCTAAATCAGGCTCTCCCTCCCCCCACACCCCCTTCTCCCGCAGCATACTCTGCCAGCTTTCCGCCTACCTCACTGACTGCTCTTCTCAGACCCTTACAAGGGTCCAGTCTCCTCAAACCTCAAATTCACTTCTTCCCTGGGGCTCTGTCCTGGACTATTTCTGCAGTGACGTGAAAGGGACAGTTGGGTGGGTCGGGCAGTGCACAAAATAGAACCTGAGTGTGAGGCTCACCCAGACCCCCCAAGACAAAACTGCATCCCTTCACATCCCCCCCAGTACAAGACCGCAGCTCATTAGACACCCCCTCAAACCAGGACTGTACCTCTCCTTTAAATCCCAAGGCAGGGACATGTCTTCTTCAGTCTCCTCAGGGCAGGCCCTACACCCAGGGCCACCACCCACACCCATAGTCCTGGATTTGTTCAGTGTTGACAGTGGACCTTGTCTGGCTCCAGCCCTGAACTCTCTCCTGACTGCCTGCCCCCGGGGTCCCAAGGCCTCCTGGACACCTTCCCGTGGATGTCATTGGAGTTTCTTACACCTGCTGTGTTCCCAACTGGAATCAGCATTTCACCCCTAACCTGGTCCTTCTTTCCTCTAACCCAGTGCCCATCTCAGGACAGCTACACCATTCATCAGTTGCTTAACCAGAGCCCACCGCTTTACCTGG
Organism: Galagoides demidoff; assembly: GCA_963574575.1. Taxonomy (NCBI): domain Eukaryota; kingdom Metazoa; phylum Chordata; class Mammalia; order Primates; family Galagidae; genus Galagoides; species Galagoides demidoff. The sequence continues at coordinate 11,494 of CAUYQV010059293.1, read as the reverse complement.
GATGTTTCCCCTTGGTCCTCACAGCCCCGTCCCAACTCCATCTTTCTGCAGTGACCTGAAAGGGACAGTTGGGTGCCAGTGCCCCTCATCCCACCCGACCCCTCTCCCTATTCTCCCAGCTCACTCCATCCCCTCCATCCATGCTCCCCATCCTAGCCCTGACACCTCTACCTATGTCCCCATCCCACCCAAAACCCCTGCCCATGCCTTCCTATCCCACCCAAATCCCTGGTCATGCCTCCCCATTCACACCCCTATCCTTCTCCCATACCCCCCATCCCAACCCTGACCCCCATGCCCTTGTCCCCGTCTCACCTAAACCCCCTACCCATGCCTCCCCATCCCACCCAAACCCCCTGCCCATGCCTCCCCATCCCACCCAAACCCTCTGCCCATGCCTCCCTATCCTGCCCCACCCCTGTGTCTGTCCTTCCTCGGTGCACCATGTTCATTTGGGGCAGTCAGCATCTGCCTTACCAGATGAGAACTCTGAGCCTCTTATCACTGGGTCCTCAGCACCGCCTAACCTAGAGCTTGGTGCATAATAGGTCCCATTAGTTATCCCCTTGCCCTGTGGATGTGACCAGCCCTGCCTCCTCTCTCTACAGCGCTCCAGTGCCCCGCCCACAGCCACTACTCTGTCTGCACACGCACCTGCCAGGGCTCCTGTGCGGCTCTCTCTGGCCTCACAGGCTGCACCACCCGCTGCTTTGAGGGCTGTGAGTGCGACGACCGCTACCTGTTCTCCGAGGGTGTCTGTATCCCCGTTGAGGATTGTGGCTGCACCCACAGTGGCCGATACTTGCCAGTGAGTACGGGCCTGAGGTGGGCAAAGAGGATGGAGCTTTTGTGAGGCCACCATTTCTCAGCTGTGTGATTTGATGCAGGCAACCTCCCTCTATCAGTTTCTGGTGGCTGCTATAACAAATTACCCTAGACTGGATGGCTTAAAATAAGAGATATCCATTCTCCCACTGTTCTGGAGGCCAGAAGTCAGACATCAGGATCACTGGGCTGAAATCAAGGTGTTGCCAGGGTGGTGTTCCTTCCAGATGCTCTGGGAAGAAGCTGTTCCCTGCCTTCTCCAGCTTCTGATTGGTGCAGGTGGTGGCCACACCACCCCTATCTCTGCCTCCCTTCCTCTGCATGTGTCATGAAATCTCCTTCTGCGTCCCTCTCATATGGAGAAATGTAATTGCATTTGGGGCCTACCCAGGTAATCCAGGATAAATTTTCCACCTCAAGATCCTTAATTTAAGTCGGGCGCAGTGATTCATACCTATAATCCCAGCACTTGGGAGGCCAAGGCAGGTGGATTGCCTGAGTTCTCAAGTTTGAGACCAGCCTGAGCCAGAGCAAGACCTCATCTCTAAAATAAGAGCCAGGCATCGTGGCGGGTCCCAGCTACTTGGGAGGCTGAGGCAAGAGAATCACTTAAGCCCAAGAGTTTGAGGTTGCTATGAGCTATGATACCACTGCACTCTACCAAGGGTGATAAAGTGAAACTCTGTCTCAAAAAAAAACATATCCTTGGGCAGCGCCTGTAGCTCAAGGAGTAGGAGGCCAGCCCCATATTCCAGGGATGGTGGGTTCAAGCCTGGCCCTGGCCAAAAACTGCAAAAAAAAAAAATCCTTAATTTAATCACTTTTGCAAATGTGTTGTTTGCATATAAGGTAGCATTTACTGCTTCAAGGGTGAGGATTTAGGGGGCCATCATTTGACCTAGCACAGGTCCCTACCTGAACTTCATTTTTTTTTCTTTCACCTGTAAAATGGGGTTAGTCATCATCGTTGAGTCATAGGTGTCTGAAGATTGGGTTCAATCGAGCCAGAAACGTACCCACTGAGCACTGGGCTTTGCCCTACATGTTCATCACACTCGGTAAAGAGAACAGCACAATAAGTAGCCCAGCTAACAATCTGTCAGTAGTATGAATCAAATTGAGTAACGGATTTATTCTCGTTAACAATATTTTCTGAGCACTTACTATGCACTGAGTTTGTCATTCATGTTATTTAATTTAATAATCACAACAATCTTTTGAAATAGGTGCTATTGCTATTTACCCCATGATGAAGAAATTGCAACATAGAGAATCAAGTCCAAGGCTCCCCCCAAATAAATGGCATTAACTTGGCACTACTTGCAAGCAGAGTCAGACTTTTGTCCTTCCTTCACCTATTACTACCTACTAGAAGCCATCCATGGTCCTCTAGGCTGGGTTAGATGCCACCTCTGGACTCTCATGGTCTGCTGATCCCCCCAACCCCTCCTAATCTCTTTGCCTGAGCCAAAAGTCTTAGATTCATAAGTCTGGCATATGGTGGAAAGGTCTGGCATAGAGATACAAATGTGGGCATCATCAATATAGAGATGATATTTATCTTACTTGATTACATTCATTTATTTCTTTTAAAGTTTTCAAACTTTCATTTTTGAAGAATTCAAACTTGGCTCAGCATCCATAGCTCAGCGGCTAGGGCACCAGCCACATATACCAGAAGGTGGCGGGTTCAAATCTGGCCCAGGCCTGCCAAACAACAATGACAACTACAACCAAAAAAACAGAGAATCACTTAAGCCCAAAAGTTTGAGGTTGCTGTGAGCTATGATACCATGACACTCCACCCAGGGTGACATAGTGAGACTCCATCTCAGAAAAAAAAAAAAATGAATAATCCAAACTTAAGAAAAATTGCAGGCATAATACAAACAACTCCTGCTCTAAACTCAAATTCTTCAACTGTTGACTTAATGCCGTGTTTTCTCCATCATGCTCTGTGTATAAATATACAATATACATCTATGATTTTCTCCGAACCATTAGAGAGTACATCACAAACATAGTGCCACTTTACTCCTAAATACTGTACCGTGGATTTCCTAAGAATAAGGAAATTCATTTATATGGCACAGTACAATTATCAAAATCAGGAAATTAGCATTGATTCAATACCATTATTTAATTTATAGATTTTTTTATTCCAATTTCACGAGCTGTCCCCGTAATATCCTCTAGAACAATTTCCAACCTCCGGGTTGCAGTCCAGTTGATGAGCAGATACTGCTTTTAGTTTTCACAAGATTTGATGAAGTCACCAAGTAGTGAATGTGGATAGAGAAGACAAAGGTCTAAGGGCTCGGCGTCTGTAGTTCAGTGGCTAGGGTGTCAGCCACGTACCCCGCCAGCTGGCAGGTTCAAATCCAGCACGGGCCCGCCAAACAACAATGACAACTGCAACCAAAAATTAGCCGGACTCTGTGGTGGGTGCCTGTAGTCCCAGCTACTTGGGAGGCTGAGGCAAGAGAATCGCTTAAGCCCAAGAGCTGCAGGTTGCTGTGAGCTGTGGTGCCACAGCGTTCTACCGAGGGCAACAAAGTGAGACTCCATTTCTAAAATAAATAAATAAATAAAAACATAGTCTTAAGGCCAACTCAGATTCATGGGGAGAGGAAATAAACTCCATTTCTTTTTTTTTTTTTTTGAGACGGAGCCTCAAGCTATCCCCCTGGGTAGAGTGCCATGGCATCACAGACCATAGCAACCTCCAACTCCTGGGCTCAAGCGAGTCTCCTGCCTCAGCCTCCCAAGTAGCTGGGATCACAGGCACCCGCCGCAACACCCGGCCATTTTTTGGTTGCAGTCATCATTGTTTGGCAGGCCCAGGCTGGGATTTGAACCTTAGGTGTACGTGGCTGGCGCCTTAGCCAATTGAGCCACAGGCGCCAAGCCTAAACTCCATTTCTTAATGAGCGTCTAGTGCAAAAATCACTCTGCCTGGGTACAGAGGGTTGAAGAAGGACTGTGTCCATTTTTGCAATTCATCACACCTTCATAACCTGACCCTTTTCTGTGCACAGGTGAACTCCTCCTTGTTGACATCAGACTGCAGTGAGCGCTGTTCCTGTTCCTCAAACACCGGCCTTACATGCCAGGCAGCTGGCTGTCCAGCAGACCGTGTATGTGAGATCCAGGCTGGAACCCGGGACTGCTGGGTCTCCCGAGGCCTCTGTTCTCTCTCTAAGGATGCCAACCTGACCACCTTTGATGGAGCCCATAGTTCTGTTGACTCTCCTGGCATCTATGAGCTTTCTTCCTATTGCCCAGGACTGCGGAAGACCATCCCCTGGTACCGTGTCATTGCTGATGTCCGCTGCCGTGGCAAAAATGAGGGTGTGGGCCAGATCCACATCTTCTTCAAGGATGGGGTGGTGACAGTGACCCCACTCAAGGGCGTATGGGTAAGTTTGGGCTCGTGGAGGGGAGGGCATGATGGATATCTTCCCTGAATTTTTGTTTTTCCTATTGCAGTGTCTTCCTCTGTCTCGCTATCTGTTTTCCTTTATCTGGGTCTCTAGAGTTTGGTCTCTGGATTTGTATTTGTTTCAATATTTCAAACTTAGTCCCTCTGTTCTGGCTGAGTAGCAAAAACACACACAAGTAACATAATAGTTTTGACATCAGTATCAATCAAGACTCCATTGGTTGCAACAGACAGAAAATCAAATTCAAATTGCCTAAAGCAAAAGTTGAATTTATGGAGCGTCGCCTGTGGCTCAAAGGAGTAGGCCACTGACACCATATACCAGAGGTGGCGGGTTCAAATCCAGCCCTGGCCAAAAACTGCAAAAAAAAAAAAAAGAAAGTTGAATTTATGGGCCCCTACAACTAAAAAACTCAGGGCTAGAGCTTCAGGAGTAGCTGGATCCAGGTGCCCTGACAGTGTTATGAGAAATATGTACCTCTATTGTTTAGGGTTGCTGGTCACTAAATTGACTTCATTCTTTTTTTTTTTTTGAGACAGAGTCTCACTATGTTGCCCTCGGTAGAGTGCTATGACGTCACGGCTCACAGCAACCTCCAACTCTTGGGCTTAAGTGATTCCCTTGCCTCAGCCTCCCAGGTAGCTAGCACTACAGGCACCCATCACAACGCCCGGCTATTTTTGTTGTTGTTGCAGTTGTCAGTGTTGTTTAGCTGGCCCAGGCCGGGTTCCAATCCACCAGCCTTAGTGTATGTGGCTGGCGCTGTAACCACTGTGCTACAGGCGTGGAGCCTGACTTCACTCCTAAATGGCTTTCCCCTCACAGGGGTGAAGACAACCTCCCAGCAGCTCCGGGCCGGCACCCCACCAGTTTAGCTACCTGAGCAGAAAGACCCAAGATTATATTTCACTGGGCCACTTTGGGTCACATTCCCACCCCTAGAACCAATCACTGTGGCCTTAGGGATAGCATGTTGCAATTGGTCAGTCTGGGGTCACATGATAATCCCCAACACCACCCCCAGGACCCACAGAACTAGCATATAGTTGTACTTATGGCTAAGATTTATTGTAGTGAAAGGATAAGAAGTAAAATCAACAAAGGGCAAAGATGTATCACACAATGTCGGGAGGAAACCAGGTGCAAGGTTCCAAAAGTCCTTTCCCAGTGGAGTCACACAGGACATACTTAATTCTTCCAGCTGTAAGTTGCAACAAAACACATGAAATGCTGTCTACCAGGGCAGCTCATTACAGTCTCAGTGCCAGGGGGTTTTAATTCATATCAGTACCTTTTGGCTAACACCTACCAAAATTGTGAACTCCCAAAAGGAAACTCACAGAAGATTTTCAGCACCTTTTTTTCGTCACTAGAATAATAGGCCTCAGGTAGACAGGGATCCTGCCATCTGAGTCACCACTTTGTTCCCAGTACCGGATCAGGGCTTGGTACCTAAAAGGTACCCAGGAAAAGTTTAGTTTTATGGATAAACTCAGCCCTGCTCCCTCTGTGCCAAGCCATGTGCTAGGTAACAGATGACTCAGACCCAGTTCTTGTACATGCAAAACTTCTAGCCTGGAGAGACTTTCCACCCACCATGTCCATCTATCCTTTACTGTGTCCATCCTTTCTTCCAGCATCTGTTGTCCCACCTCTCTTTTTTCTTCATATTTCTTTCTTTCTTTCCTTCTTCCCTTCCTCCCTCCTTCTTCCCCCATCCCTCCTGTTCTCCTTCCCTTCCTTTCTTTCTTCCTTCCACCCAGTCACCCATCCATCCATTTCAGATCTATCTACCTATCTTTCCTGTCTATTGATCTATCTCCCCACTCATCTGGCAGAAGAAAACCCAGATGCAAGAGCATTTATAAAAAGAGAGAGAGAGAGGGCGGCGCCTGTGGTTCAGTGAGTAGGGCGCTGGCCCCATGTACTGAGGGTGGCAGGTTCAAACCCAGCGCCGACCAAACTGCAACCAAAAATAGCTGGGCGTTGTGGCAGGCACCTGTAGTCCCAGCTCGGGAGACTGAGGCAAGAGAACCGCCTAAGCCCAGGAGTTGGAGGTTGCTGTTAGCTGTGACGCTGTAGTATTCTACCAAGGGCAATAAAGTGAGACTCTGTCTCTTAAAAAAAAAAAAAAAACTTTAAAAAGAAAGAGAGAGAGAACTCTTTCAAAGGAGTTTCACTAGGGAGTCTAACTTTATTTATTTATTTGATTTGTTTTTGGAGACAGAGTCTCACTATGTCACCCTTGGTAGAGTGCTATGGCATCACAGCTCACAGCAACCTCAGACTCTTGGGCTTGAGCATTTCTCTTGCCTCAGCCTCCCAAGTAGCTGGGACTACAGGCGCCTGCCACTATGCCTGGCTGTTTTTTGGTTGCAGTTGTTATCGTTGTTTAGCTGGCCTGGGCCAGGTTGGAACCCGTGAGCCTCCGTGAATGTGGCCAGTGCCCTACCCACTGAGCTACAGGCACCGCCATGGGAGTCTAACTTCAGAAGGAATAACTCATCAACTAAAGTAGCTAATAGTTATTTAAAGGAAAAACTTAGAAGGTTACTGGGTCTACAGCCTATAATAAAGAAAAAAATAATTTTCTCCCAAGATCATTATATTTGTTAAAGTCATTACTTATCTTCAGACATCAGTATTGTAAAAATAAGAGATAAAGTTACTTTTGTAAGGGAATCAATAACTTACAGGACACGCCATAGTCTTCTTTTATTTTGAAAACTAGGACCAAACCCTGGGGGTTGACTATTTGTTTGTTTACCTATTGGGTACAAAGTTCTTCCCTCCCTCCCCAACTTTAGGATGTTATGTGGATCCTTCCACTCTTCATCCTTCTACCCATTCACTCATTTCTCTAGCTATCTTCTTTTTTTTGTTTGTTTGTTTTTTTGTTTACCAGAAGGCTCCAAGATGACACAGCTATCTTCTCATGTATCTATCTTCCATATGGTGCATCCATCCTAGTCTTCATCTCTTTCAGCTCCTACGTCCTTGATTTAGTTCCTTGAACTTACTATCTTGCTTGGGATCTCCACCCTGGTAACACTCCATCTGTTCTGTGGCTCTGGCCTCACTTCTGTGTTTGCCCACCTCCACCAGGTAAATGGTCTCAAAGTAGATCTCCCAGCTGAAGTGTTAACATCTGTGTCTTTGAGTCGGACCCTGGATGGCTCCACGCTAGTCCACCAGAAGGGAGGGGTCCAGGTGCGGCTTGGAACCAATGGGAAGCTGGCTGTGATGGTCACCAGCGCCCATGGTGGAAAGCTGTGTGGGGCCTGTGGAAACTATGACGGGGACCAGACCAATGACTCCCATGGGAAGACAGCAATGGAGAAATGGAGAGCACAGGACTTCTCTACATGGTGAGAAATGGAATATGGAAACCAGGCTTCTTGGGGAAGGGACCCTTGAATCCTCATGGGACGGGAGCAGTCAGGGTGGGCACTGAGTCTGCAAGAACAGGTGCCAGGTTTCTCTGTCTCTTGCAGTTATGTGTGATCAGTCATCCACTGGGAATGAAGACTTCAGGACCTGATGCCTGGAGGTCGCAATATTTGAGGGGGGTAGAGCAGGGTAGGGCACCCCCTACCTGAGCCATCCAGGCCAAATGTGCGAGCAATAAATAAATATCTTCAGCAAAGCTGCATGCAGTGTGTGTCTCATGCCTTCTCATGCCTGACTTTCCTTCCTGCACAGCAAGTGTCAGATGCCTGAAGAACGTGGCACGTGATAAATATTTACAGGGGGGGGTGGGGGATGAGAGAATGGGTAGATGATTGCATGAATTGATGAAGAGATGGAGTGGTGGATGGGGAAATAGGAAGGTAACAAAATGAATGATTAGAAGAGGGATGAATGAGAAGATAAATGATTGGATTGAGGGAAGGAGTGGAAAATGGAAAGGTCACTAGTTCTGGCTCTATGATTTATAACCCTAGCAAGTTAATTTCTCTCTGGCTCAGTTTCCTCATTTTTAAAATGGAATTAGTGATAGTACATACAGAGTTGGAGTGAGGAGTTTATACATGAATCCAGTTAAGTCAAAACTGAAGTCTTGGTTCCCTTCCAAACTTGTCCCCAACCCACCCCATGATGGTCTTCTGCCCCTCCTCAAATAGCACTTCCCCCAGCACTGAGTGAGTTTAGCAGCCAGAAAATGGAGGACTATACACACTGTCACCTCCTGGTACCAGCCATCATCACCCACATTGACAACACTGTATCCTATAACCTGTTCTTCCCCTCAGTAATCCATTCTCACTGGCACTCCAGAGGAATCTTTTCTTTTCTTTTCTTTTCTTTTTGAGACAGAGCCTCAAGGGTAGAGTGCTGTGACATCACAGCTCACAGCAACCTCCAACTCCTGGGCTCAAGCGATTCTCCTGCCTCTGCCTCCCAAGTAGCTGGGACTATAGGCACCTGCCACAACATCCCGCTATTTTTTGGTTGTAGTTGTCATTGTTGTTTGGCGGGCCCATGCTGGATGCGAACTCACCAGCTCAGGTGTATGTGGCTGGCGCCTTAGCTGCTTGAGCCACAGGCTCTGAGCCTACCTTCTAGATTCAATCAGGGTTAACATTTTGCCATTTTTTAAATCTGCACACATATTTTATTCTGAATCATTTGAAAGGAAGTTACAAATATCCTGACACAGATACTTCATGCATTTTCTAAAAGGCCATTTCCTACATGACCCTAATACTGTTATCTTATCTAAGGAGATGTATGATAATTTTCTAAAATTAATACTCCAATATTCTCTTTAACATTCAATTTTTTCAATTGTTCCCAATGCCTTTTTCTGCCATATTTTAAAACTAGAATCCAATCGAAGTTTCACATTTTAAATCATTTTAACATCTCTTTAAGTCTATTTTAATCTAGAAAGAAAATGGTCCTTCCATCTTCCCACAGAATCCCCCAATAACACTGACAGATTAAGAATGTAGGCCAAGCCAGGTACAAAGGATCACACATGCAATTCTAGCACTTTGGGAAACCAAGACAGAAGGATTGATTGAGGCCAGGAATTTGAAATCAACCTGGACCACACAGGGAGACCTTGTCTCTACAAAAAAATAGGAAAATTAACCTGGTATGGTGGCACTGCCTGTATTCCCAGTTACTTGGGAAGCCGAGACAGGAGGATCACTTGATCTCAGAAGCCTGAAGTTTCTGTGAGTGAGGCTGAGGCCACTACACTCTTGCCCAGGTGACACAGCAAGACTGTCTCAAAACAACAAAGCAGGCCAGTTATCTCATAGGGCATCCTATCCTCTGGATTCATCTGCTAGTTTCATTACCAAAAGTTTTTTTTAGACTATTTCATAACTTTTTTTTTTAATCAGACAAAGACAAAATTGGGGTGAATGAGCTCTTAATGACAGGAAATCAAGTTTTGGCGATTCAGTTCTCTCTGGCAGGGAGGGCAGGCCTAGACATGGTGCCGGCCAACAGGTCCATGTCTTGGAAAGGCTGCCCGGCACAGCTAACGGAGAGCTCAGTAGGACACAGCACAGGGATGCCTCGGTCAGTTTCTCAGAAACTCTTGCTGCTTATGACTTACACGCCCAGCCGTCCTCCTAGTCATTGGCCCAGGCCGGTTGCTTGCCGATGTTGGGCAGGGTAAAGAACCGGATTTGGAGACCGGGCTCGGGGATGCGAACTTTAGCTTTCCGGGGACAGGCTGGCTGGGAGACAGTGGACTCACTCAGCCGGCGACCGACCGCAGCGCCGCGCACACCCCGCCAGCGCCCGGGATGGCCGCGCTGGGGCCCCCAGATGTGCGGGACAGTGTGTCGGGCAGCCACTGGAAGCGGGTAGGAGAAGGGGTGCTCACAGGGGCAGGGCAGGGGAAGGACTTAGGCTGCTCTCCGGCTGCTGGGCAATGGAGCGCGGGGGCGGGAGGATCCTGGGGTAGGAGGCGGTGAGCAGAGAGTGCAGTGAGGTGGTGCCGCGTGCTGGCCGGATGGGGAAGAGGGTCCGCGCGGTGCTGAGAAGGATGCCCGCGGCCGCAAGTCCTTCGGAGTGGCTGCACAAGGTGGCAGCCAAGCGGACCATCGGGGACGCGATCGAGGTCTTGAAGATATGGGGAAAGGGAGATCGAAAGTCCAGCGCAGCAACTTTCATGCCTTGACCTTGGAAATGCTGGGCAGCCCCTGAGGGGAGCGGGCAGTCCCTTCTCTGCCAGGTGACTGGAGACCCAGGAGGACAGAGGGCAGGGAGTCTAGACAGGCGGCGTAATGAGCTGCCAGCGCCACTGGGGACTGAACGTTGAGCTATTATAATTTGTGTTTCACTTTCTGTCCAATTAGAAGTAACTCTATGGGCTGGGCACCAGCACTTGGGAGGCAGAGACGGGTGGTTTGCCTGAGCTCACGGGTTTGAGACCAGCATGAACCAGAGCAAGACCCCCATCTTGAAAAAATATCCGGGCTTGTGCTGGGCTCCTGTAGTCCCAGTTACTAGGGAGGCTGAGGCAAGAGAATCTCTGGAGCCCAAGAGTTTGAGGTTGTTGTGAGCTGTGACACCACGGCACTCTACCAAGGGTGACCAAGTGAGAATCTGTCTCAAAAAAAAAAAAAAAAAAGTAACTCAATGGTAGAGACTACATCTGCTTCACTTGCCACTTCATTCCTAGCACCTGGCACACAGGACCTGCTACTAAATAAATAAATGGTCAACGGCAAACCTGGAGGAAAGATTTGCCATAGACCTACCCAAACATTAATATCTACAATATGCAAGGAGCTCCTTCAAATCAATAAGAAGATAATTTAATTTTTTCCAGTTAAGGGAAAAAACATGGGTTGAGGATATAAACAGACAGAAAAAGAAATCTAAACACATTGAATGCATACAATATGTCAGGTTCTTCACCTGTAGTATTTCTAAACTTTACAATAGCTCTGTGAATGTGTACAAAGAAATAGGTTTGGTGAGGTTAAAAATCATGCTCAAGGCTCAGCGCTTGTGGCTCAATTGGCTAAGGCGCCAGCCACATACACCTAAGGTGGCAGGTTCGAATCCCCAGCCAGGCCCACCAAACAACAATGATGGCTGCAATCAAAAAATGGCCGGGCGTTGTGGCGGGCGCCTGTGGTCCCAGCTACTTGGGAGGTGGAGGCAGGAGATTCGCTTGAGCCCAGGAGTTGGAGGTTGCTATGAGCTGTGATGCCATAGCACTCTAGCCAGGGGGATAGCTTGAGGCTCCCTCTCAA
>CAUYQV010059292.1:0-10719 GCA_963574575.1 Galagoides demidoff | reverse complement strand
GCCAGGCAGGCCAAGACCTGAGTTGGCAACTCAGCTGCTGCTGCTTCCATGTGTTCTGGGTTCAGAGATCATGGCTACACAGGCCTGAGCCCTGAGTAGCTCAGGGTCCAGTGATGAAGTTTTTTAATGGAATAAATCTTTACTGAGCACCTCTGCTGGACCAGGAATATAGAATCTACTTGGGGAGTGGAAGAGAGAGACACAGGGACTAAAATCTCAGCTAGGTTGGTGGGTGAGTTGAGAGTGTGCGAGCATTCCCTGCATGATGCCACCCAGGGTCCCCGGAGGGTGGATCTGCTGGTGTCTTCATTTAGCACATGAGGAAAAGGAGGCTCAGAGCACAAGCCAGTTGCTTGAGGTAGGAGGCAGGGCTGGGACTTAGGGGAAAGCTGCTTCTCTCTGGCTGTGAAGAGGTTAGCACTGCCCTTCCCACCCCTGCCCACACACCAAGAGGTCAGGGTCTGTCTTGCCTTTTGTTGTGGCCTCTGTCCTATGCCCTCTCACTCCCCACTCCATTTGGGGTTCTGAGGTCAAGGGTGCCCCCAGCAACTGGATTCTCTGGGTGGGCCCCCTCAGCCACCACAGTCCTCAGTGTAAGGAGGTGCTTGGCACAAATATTTCTCAGGGCACCCCTCTTGCTGGTCCTATTTATTTTACTTACCAAACACTGCTCTAGAATTTGCCCTGTTGTAAATACCTGACAGATACCAGCTTGTTTAATAGTTCAGTGCTCCCCACTGCCCTGCAATGGAGGGCTGCTCTATTCCCATATTATAGGTGGTTGCGCTCCCTCCGCCCCCAGCCATCACCTCACTGGGGCCTGCATTATTGAGTGCCTGCTGTGTGTCCCTCATGTAAGCCCTACAGCCCTGCACAGGCACAGCCCTCCCATCTTTTTTTTCCCCTCCCCATCTTTCTAATGCGGAAACAGATTCAGGAAGAGCCACTCAGCCCCCACCCTGTAAGAAATCTGGGACCTCGTCTCCTCCATTGCTTACCTGGATCACAGTTAGGAGGCTGGGGCCACAGGCTTGGCCTGACCCAGGCTGGCCAGCATGGCAGAGAGGTCCTGGATGAACATCTTCACCTAGGGGACCCCCCACAGCCAAGTCACATCCCAGCCCCAAACCTTCACCATGTGGGGAGTCTGTGAGGCAGGGATGAGGGCTGGAGACCCCCTTCAAAGGCACAACAATGGTGATGGTCCCAGGGTAGACCCAGCTACTTGGGAGGCTGAGTGAGGCAAGAGAATTGCTTGAGCCCAAGAGTTTGAGGGAGGTTGCTGTATGACGCCAGAGCACGCTACCAAGGGCAACAAAGTGACCTCCCTTTCCCCTCAATTTTTTTTTGTTGTTGTTGTTTGTTTTGAGACAGTCTGTCCCCTGGGCTAGTATGTAATGGCATCACGATAGCTCACAGCAACCTCAAACTTTTGGGCTCAAGCAATCCTGCCTCCTCTTGCGTAGCTGGGATGATAGGTGCATACCACCATGCCCATTTAGTTTTTCTATTTTCAGTAGAGATGAGGTCTCGCTCTTGCTCAGGCTGGTCTCTAACTCCGGAACTCAAGCAGTCTTCCTGCCTCAGCCTCTAGAGTACTGAGATTACAAGTTGAGCCACTGGGCCTACTCTCACCTTCCTGGAGGAAGCTGAGGGCTATCTCTGCAGGGAGCAGGGATTAATGTAACCTAGTTGCTTATACATCTTGCCACTTGTTTGTGCTGGTTGATCCTGGGAGAAAGGAGGGACTCTTGGCATAAACATTGGCCTTTCTGCTCAAGAGAGCACCCTGCAACCCAGAGAGGGCTATGTCTTCTGGCATATCACCAGCACAGCCAGATGAATGGGACCCCTCCACTGAGACTTCGTTTTTGGCATTCCAGTTCTTGGCATCAGATCCTGTGGCATTCAGTAAGTTCATATTTAATAAATATGTTAAATAAAACTAAGGAGGGCCACCCATGGAAAAGATGAGACAAAGTCACAAACCAATGAATACGACCCAATTAAAAGAAAAAGAAAAAAAAAAGGAAAAGAAAACTAATTGATGTCAATGAAAATACTAATTGAATGATATGCAGGTGGCAGTATCTAGAACAGTCAGGTGGTTATAGGTGGACTCCCAGGTGGTGACACTCTAATCATAAAGGTCCTGTGCTTCCAGAGAAGGTGTTGGCTAATGGTGGGATTTTAAGCACCATATTGCTGAAGGAGGAAGGGTTTGGGGGCTGAAAGTCATAAGGGGGGGGGGCGGCTCACCTGCTCCAGCTGCCCCTCAGTGTCGTAAATGTCCAGGGTGGGTGTCTGCTTCTGATGCTGGCTCACTAACTGGAACAGGTGGAGCACTGACATGCTAGCTCCACCCAGGAGCAGGGTCTTCTCAGCCGCTGTGTTCTGGATCTGAATCCACTTGGATTCCTGGAGAAAACCCACTCCACTACCGATTAAAGCTGGAGCTGGCCGGAAGCAGGCTGAAGCCGCTTCCTACCCACTTCTGCCAGTCTGAAGCAGTTAGGCGTTCTCGAGGAGAGGCATGCACAAGCTGTGTCTGGCTAATAGGACAGCCACCTGTTTCCCAAAGCGCTCTCGGATGCCTGAAATCCCCTCCTTAGCGCACCCACCCCTCTGGACTAAACGTTGCTCCGTCTGTTCTCTGTATCCCCAGGCACTCCTCCCCACCCGGCAGTGGGAGTCTGAGGTTTGGGGCGCCCTCCTGCCGCACCCACTGCAGCTTGAGCTCCTGCGCTGCCTCCAGGCGCTCCTGCAGCTGCGCTCGCTGCTGACCCAGAGCAAGCAGCTCATCCTGCCAGGCCTCCCTCAACCGCTGCAGCCGAGCCCGCGCCGCTTCCACCTCCGCTACCCGCTCGCGCTCTGCTGTCCTCAGCGCCGCCCGGGTGTCCGCCAGGGTGTCGAAGCGCGCCACCAGCTCAGGGACCTCCTGGAACTAGGGTGGGAGCCAGGAGGAGGGCGCACGTGTACCTGCAGTCCCCTCCTTTTCCCACCCCACGTGGCCTGCCAACGCGCCTCCAGCACCTACTCAGTTTGCCCAACTGTAAAATGGGGCTTCAGCAGCCCCAGAAGTGGGAACCACAGGGAGTCACGGGACCTAGACTGAACTCTATGCTCACCTCTCCCCACCCCACCACCACCAAGCCTAGCCTAGCTTCACTACCTGTGATTTCTATTAATGCAGTGATCATTCAGCACGCATTTATTGTCTGTGTGGGAAAGGAATCCTCATGACCCTGACAAGAGTGCAGCCGTTTTGGGAAACAGTTGATGAGAAAAAACAGGCCGGGAACTAAACTGTATGATCACAGCAAACCTCCTTCCCAACCCGCCTAATCTTTCAAGGCCATTGTTCCCGCAAAACAACAGAATAGTAACTTTTACTTTGGCCCGGTCTGGCGACCAATTAAAGGAGTAACTCTTGGATTTGCCTTGAGTGCACAAATTAGTCCCTCTGTAGAAGGGAAGACTCTCTCTGGGAAGCCCGTCCCACAATGGACCCTACTGATAAGGGATAATGAAAGCTTCTGTGTGAAAGTGAGCCAGTTTCTGACTCCACTCTTCTCTTTTTCTCTTCGAATCAAGTCCTTCCAATTGCTGGACTGGCCTCTTCTCCTTCTTATGGATTCTGCCTCCTTCTCGTTCCCCAACCCCTTCTACCCGTGGTCCCTTTAGTCTGGATCCCTTGTCCCCCAAACACACTAGCCTAAGCGCATAACCTTGAGTAAGAGTTAGCTTTCTGAATTTTCCAAGTTTCCCCATCTGTCAAATGGGGTTGACCATAACAGGTTTCATTTCTCTGCATTGTAGAAGGTGGGAGTTATTCGAGAAAAAAGAGTGGCATATAGGGAGTACTTAGTAAGTGATGGTTCTTGGCATACACAGTCAACCCTCTAGTAGGCTGCCCATCCCAAGCCGTCCCTGAGGCGGTCTAGCGCCGCATGGTGGCGCCCAGGCCCAGCTTCCTCCGGCTCGGGACTCACTTCGGGCAGCTGCGCCAGGGCTTGCTCCAGCAGGCGCGCGCAGGGCTCCAGGCGCTGCAGCTGGCGTTGCAGCCGCGCGCGCTCCCGGCGCAGCTCCTCGAGCTGGGCCCGCAGCCGCACAGCCTCCGCCTCTTGGCGGCCCGCCCGGTGCCGCTCCTCCGCCGCCCTCTGCAGCGCGCGGCTGCGCCGGGCCTCCGCGTCCTGGAGAGTGAGGACCAGGAGGGGACGATACGCAGGGCTAATGACCTGGCGGAACTCGCCACCTCCCACCCTCATGTTCTAACATTCAGATGCAGAGCCACGGGAAGCTGACAGACGACGGCCCGCAGGCCAAATTCAGCCAGAATCTCAGATTTTGGCCCCTTACTCCTCTCGTCCCTTTTAAAACTCAAATACTTCAGGCAGGCAAGTTTACTTCCCACCACCCTTTCTTCTACTTTTATTTATGTGACCTGTCTGGCCCCTGTAGGAGCGTTAGCTGGCGACCGGCCTTCCCTGGTTCCCCAGCAGTCTCCACTTACCTGAAAGAACTTGTCAAAACGAACAAAGGACTCCTTTAGTTCCTGCTCCTTCTGCTCCAGCTGTTCCCAGCGCTGTTTCAGGGCTGCCATCGTGGTGTGGAACACCTGGGGATGACAAGTGGGATGTCTGTGTTTGGGGATTCAAAGACCTCACATGTATTGTGTGGATCTGGGGCTGCTCCCTTGCTCAAACCGTTCATGGCTCACATAGCCCAGGGATGAAGCCCAGAAGCCCTCTTGTAGGTCCTGAAGGCCATTGTCCCTGTCCTTTCTTTCTTTCTTTCTTTTCTTTTTTTCTTTTTTTTTCTTTTTTCTTTTTTTTTTTTTTTTTTTGCAGTTTTTGGCTGGGGCTGGGTTTGAACCTGCCACCTCTGGCATATGGGTCCAGCGCCCTACTCCTTTGAGCCACAGGCACCGCCTGTCCCTGTCCTTTCTTCCTGCCTCATCTTCCTCTCTCCTCCTGCCCTGTCTTCCAGCTACTTGACTACCTCGTTTGTCCTTGCCTTCTAGACTTTGCATGTATTTACATCTGCCTGTTCATCCCATTTTCTTTGCTGGATAAGCCAATTTGCCATCCAGCAGCCCCGAAGACATCACTACCTCCAGGAAGCCCTCCTTGACCTTCTTCTGGGCTCCTATAGTCCCTGCCCAGGGCTTCTCCTCCATGGAAGCCACCACATGGGCACTTGTCTGTTTTCCTGTGCCCCATACAACAGGGACCATAGTGAGCTCTCCTGGCCTCAATGCAATTCCTAGCACATAGTAGGTGCTCCTCAATGTACCCTAATTTATTTACACCCACAACTGGTCTCACCTGTTACCCATTTGACAGATGAGGAAATCAAGGCTCCCTCCCAATGGTGAAATGACTTGTCTCACACTTGGTCACTAGTAAGTGGACTCCATCACTTCCCATCCTTCTGCTCACCACCATTGTTTGTCTGCTGGGACCCCGAAGAAAAGTCTGTGGCCAGGGCTCACCTCCCTCTGGGCCTGCAGGCTTTGGTCTGCGTCTGCTAGCTCTTGCCTCTTCTCCAGGAGACGCAGCACTGGTGGGAAGTGATCTACATTCTGCTCTGGTGTCTTCCTGAAGAGATACAAGGAGGAGGTGACAATGAAGGAAGCCAGAGTCATGTCCCCAGAATTCCTCATAGGCCTGAAGTGCCCACATTAGCCACCTGCTGACTGCAGAATTCTTTGCTCATTCAATAAATCATCCTCAGCACCACTCTGAGCAGGGTGCTGTACTGGAGGCATAGCTATGAATGGGACAAAAATCCCTGCCCCTGGAATGCTGGCATTTGCCAAGAGGCCACAGCATATCAAGCTAATAACTAATACTAATACTAAGACATGGCGGGCTCCAAGATGAAAAGTTAAGCAGACTAAAGGAATCTTTTAACAGGGAGACAGAGAGTGTCTCTGAAGAGGTGCATTTGAGCAGAGACCTGGAAGAGAGGGGGGAACCAGCCACATGGGTATCACCAGGGAACAGAGTGGACTACAGCAATGCCAAGGTCCCCAGTGAAGAACCTCAATGTGCTGAAGAAGGCCAGTATGGCTGGAGAAGGGGGACATAGAGGAGAGGTGCAGGTAAAGGGCAGAGAGGTGCAGGGGGACAGACCCCTCCCATGGACAGGGAGGACTTTGGCCTTCAGTCTGAGTGAGGTTGGAGCCCTGGGAGGGTTGACAGTGGGCAGCTGTGAGAATGGTAAGGGGGTGAAAAAGGAGTTAAAGGACCCCACAGCCTGGGAGGGAGCAGAAGGGGAGGGGGAGACCAGCTCCCTGCTACAGCCAAGCTGAGACACAAAATAGGCACAGAGCGCACTGCCTCTGCTTGTCCTTAAAATGTAGTTTGGGAGGCTGGGCACGGTGGTTCACACCTGCAATCCCAGCATTCTGGGAAGTGGAGGCAGGTGGATTGCCTGAGCTTATAAGTTCGAGACCAGCCTGAGCTAGAGCGAGACCCCCATCTCTAAAAATACCAAATAGTGGGGAGTTGTGGCAGGTACCTATAGTTCTATAATTGTTTGAGCCCAAGAATTTGAGGTTGCTGTGAGCTATGACACCACAGGGACAAAGTGAGACTCTGTCTTAAAAAAAAAAAATGCAGGATCAGTGCCCATAGCACAGTGGTTATGGCACCAGCCATATACACCAAAGGTGGCAGGTTGGAACCCGGCCCGGGTCAGCTAACCAACAATGACAACTGCAACAATAACAACAAACTAGCTGGGCATTGTGGCGGGTGCCTGTAGTCCCAGCTACTTGGGAGGCTGAGGCAAAAGAATCGCTTGAGCCCAAGAGTTTGAGGTTGCTGTGAGTGGTGACGCCATGCACTCTACTGAGGGTGACATAGTGAGACTCTGTCTCAAAAAAAAAAAAAAAAGCAGTTTGGGGCAGTAGGTGGGGGAGGTGGGGCAGGGGCAAGGTTTCCCAGAATAATCCCTTTCCACCAGATTTTCAACAATTTAGTCTCAGCTGGAAGTCAGTTGGGGGTGGGGATTGGAGCAGGTTAACGATCCCTGAGCCCCTGGGGGAGTCACCATTTCACTCAGAGACTCAGTTTCTTCCTCTGTGAAGTGGGAGCAATAATCCTCCGCGATGGACTGCACAGAGAAGCGGGAACCCAGGGAGTGAGGGAAAAGGGATGGGCCATTCCACCATTCCCACCCTCCTTCCAGCCCTCCCTGCCGCCATGTCACGTCTCACTCACGTAGGTAGTTTCTCTCGCAAGGTGAGTCGGAAATATTCCTCCCAGGGCACCGCCATTCTCCAGCAGTTTCTAGAGTTTTGCACAAGCCTAGGAGGCCCTGGGGATTCTGATGGAGGGTGGTATGGAAGCGTGTTCAGTACTCGGAGAAGGCAACCACCAAGCAGGCCCTGGTTGCCTGGGCAACCAACGACACAACATTCCATTGCCTGGCTGCAGCCTGGGGAATCCACCCCTGCCTCCAAGGGAGAGGAAAGGAGCAGCCTGTGCCTCTCTCAGGGAAACCATTAACTCGGACCTAAATTGGGGTGTAGTGGAAAGGACATAGGTCCCTCAACCAAGAATTTGCCTCTCTTGGTGTCTCTCATCTAGCCAACCCATGATATGGCTGTATGCTTGGCCAAACACTGAAAAGAATAATTATTTGGCAGCCCTTATTTGACAAGCACTGGGCAGAGTCATTCACTCCAGCAAAAAGTGTTGAAGACCTACTATGTCCCATCTCTTTGAGGCTCCACTGCTTGTACTGGTGATGGGGCTACCATGTCTCACCAGCCTGGTTAGGGAGAGAAACAGACCATGACTAGCACCCCAGGGAGACCAGCTTGGGAAGGACTGATAGTCTGGACCTGAGGGATAGGAGTAGGGGAGCAGCTGACATAGTTTGAACAATTACTGTGGGTCAAATGCCATGCTAAGCACTTTACATATAGTATCTTATTTAATCCTTTTTTTCCTTATCAACCTTTTTTTTTTTTTTTTGAGACAGAGTCTCACTATGTTGCTCTCAGTAGAGTGCAACCTCAAACTCTTAGGCTTAAGCGATTCTCTTGCCTCAGCCTCCCAAGTAGCTGGGACTACAGGCGCCCACAACAATGCCTGGCTATATTTTGTTGTTGTTGTTGTAGTTGTCATTGTTGTTTAGCAGGCCCCAGCTGGGTTCAAACCTGCCAGCCCTGGTGTATGTGATTGGCACCCCAACCACCAAGCTACGGTGCCGAGCCTTATTTAATCCTTAAAACAGCCCTGTGGGTGGTGGTACTAGGAAAAATACCCAGAGTAATATAAAAAGGGCCTGTGGATACCAGGTATAGTGGTGCACACCTGTAATCCCAGCTGCTCAGGAGGCCAAGGCAGGAGGGAGAACAATCACTTGAGCCTAGGAGTTCAAATCCAGCCTGGACAACAAAGCAAAATCTCTTTCTCAAAAAGAAAAAAAAGAAAGTATCGGTGGGGACTCCAACTGGAAGTTATAAAAACTAGCATCTTAGTCTTTGCTTCAGATCATTTTATTTTCCATTTTAAGTAGTTAATTTTTGGCTGGGTGCGGTGGCTCATGCCTGTAATCCTAGCACTCTGGGAGGCCGAGGCAGGTGGATTGCTTTATTTATTTATTTTGAGACAGAGTCTCAAGCTGTCCCCCTGGGTAGAGTGCCATGGCATCACAGCTCACAGCAACCTACAACTCCTGGGCTCAAGCGAGTCTCCTGCCTCCGCCTCCCAAGTAGCTGGGACCACAGGCACCCGCCACAATGCCTGGCTATTTTTTGGTTGCAGCCATCATTGTTGTTTGGCGGGCCAGGGCTAAATTCGAACCCACCACCTTAGGTGTACGTGGCTGGCACCTTAGCCACTTGAGCCACAGGCACCAAGCCAGGTAGATTGCTTGAAACTCACGAGTTTGAAACCAGCCTGAACAGAAGCAAGACCCCATCTCTACTAAAAAATAGAAAAACTGAGGCAAGAGGATCATTTGAGCCCGAGTTGGAGGTTGCTATGAGTTATGTCACCATGGCACTCTACCCAGAGCGATAATTTGAGACTCTGTCTCAAAGAGAAAAAAAAGTAATTAATTTTTCTGTTCAAAGGAGTGTATTTTCTTATTGTAAAATAATGCCACAATAATAGTCTATAGTCACTTGTAATGCCTACGTTGCTTAAAACAACTCCTAAGGATTTTTTGCTAGAACATATTTTTAAAAATAGAAGTAAAATAATGTACATTTTGTTTTTGAGCATTTTGCATTAAACTGTACATACTGACTTTCTGCATAAATTGATGTGAAATTACAATCAGATATATATTCTCTCACTTTTTCTATTTTTGTAAAAATTGAAATCTTTTTAGAGACAGAAGGCTGGAGTGCAGTGGCACCATCATAACTCACTGCCTCCTTGAATTGTGGGGCTCAAGCAATCCTCCTGCTTCTGTCTTCCAAGTAGCTGGGATGTGTATAGGTGCCCACCACCATGCCTGGTGGAGATGGAGGTCTCTCTGTGTTATCCAGCCTGCTCTTGAACTCCTGGCCTCAAGTGGTCTTTCCACCTCAACCTCCCAAACTACTGAGATTACAGGCGTGAACCACTGCACTTGGCCTCAGTTTTTCTTAATTTTTTAAAAAATGGAAGTACAACTTATGCTTAGTAAAATTCACTTTTTTCACATACACACTTATAGGTTTTGGTAGATGTGTAAAGTCGTGTAACCACCACCACTATCAAGATACAGAAATATGTCCTTGTTGTAATCAAGCTTTGCCTCCACCCCAGCCCCAGACAATGGCTGACCTGTTCTCTCAGACTTTTACCTTTTGCAGAATATTATCAATGAAATTATAGTATATACTTCATAGTCTTTTTATTTTTTTGAGACAGAGTCTCACTATGTCCCCCTGGGTAGAGTGCTGTAATGTCACAGCTCACAGCAACCTCACACTCTTGGGCTTAGATGATTCTCTTGCCTCAGACTCCCGAGTAGCCAGGACTACAGGCGCCTGCCACAATGCCCGGCTATTTTTTTGTTGCAGTTTGGCCAGGGCCAGTTTTGAACCCGCCACCCTTACTATATGGGGCCAGTGCCCTACCCACTGAGCTACAGGCACTGCCCTTTTTGAGTGTCTTCTTTCACTTAGCAATACTTGTTTGAGGTTTGCTCATGTTGATGTGTATCAACTCACTGTTGGGTACCATTTATATTTTGTATATTATACTTTGTTTTGTTATTCCCCAGGTGAATGATAGTTGGGTTGCTTCTGGTTCTGGGCAGTTGCAAATACAGGGATTTTTAAAATTTTTTTTTTTTTTTGAGACGGAGCCTCAAGCTATCCCCCTGGGTAGAGTGCCAGGGCATCATAGCTCATAGCAACCTCCAACTCCTGGGCTCAATCGAGTCTCCTGCCTCAGCCTCCCAAGTAGCTGGGACCACAGGCGCCCGCCACAACACCCGGCCATTTTTTGGTTGTAGCCATCATTGTTGTTTGGCGGGTCCGGGCTGGGGATTCGAACCCGCCACCTTAGGTGTACGTGGCTGGTGCCTTAGCCGATTGAGCCACAGGCGCCAATCCTTGTTTTTGTTTTGAGACAGAGTCTCGCTATGTTGACCTCGGTAGAATGCAGTGGCATCACAGCTGACAGCAATCTCAAACTCTTGTCTCAGCCTCCCAAGTAGCTGGGACTACAGGTGCCCGCCACAATCCAGCTATTTTTTTTTTTT